>JAODTR010000024.1:4504571-4524565 GCA_025399935.1 Amblyopsis rosae
GGGTGCCCCGAGGTTGGCGGGCGGCTTTGGTGCCGCTGCGGTTTCTGATTGGGCTAGGCCCGTCCATGGCTGCTTGCTATATTTTAATTATTGAAATTACTTAACTTTTCCACAATATTCTAATTTATTGAGATGCACCTGTAACTTGGACATCATGCCATGACTCATTTCACAATCAAACAATTTCTTAAGGACATCCCCAAACCTGGAAGACTTGCCCTGTGAGCTTGTGGCTGGAGAAGGTCACATTCATGAAGAACTTCTTGGTCTGACATTCAGAATATCTCCTCATTCTTTCTTTCAGGTAAACGGAACCTCTTCTTGCATCCCCTCACATTAGTGTCTTGGACTAAATGCGTTAATTCCACACTGACAGTTTGACTCCATCTTGGTATGGTCATGTTGTGGCTCTCTTTATGTATCCCGGCCAGGTGAACACAGGTGCCTCAGAGGTCCTCTACTCTGCTGTGGGAGAATGGGCCCATCTAGACCAGGATAGCACGGTGCTGGATGTCTGCTGTGGAACAGGAACTATTGGCCTTTCTCTGGCGAAGGTAATGCTTATCACTTGGTGTAATGTGGATTAACAGGTGCTTAACAGTTGTTCAGTTAGTATTGACGGTCTAGTTTCACTTTGTATTTCCGTGTGCAGAATATGACTTAAGATTTCAAGTAGTTTGGATCGGAGAGTTTATTGATCTATTTATCATGGGCTAATACAAATGTGTTTTCCTTAAACACAAATGGCCATTATGTAATGTATGTGATCGTGAATAATGAAATAATGTGTAACATGACATTGGGCTTTTTTGAAGGGGGTCATATGCTATGGGGCAGCTTGTGTACAGCTTGTGTTCCATCTGTCTTCAGAGGGTAAAGAAGGTGATTGGGATTGAGCTGTGCCAAGAAGCAGTGGAGGACGCTAAAGTAAATGCTAAACTGAACGGTAGGACACAACCTTTGTCCATAGTACCCTTCTATCTTGTTTCTTCTACAGTTCAGGGTGAGCAGGGTGTCATTAACATGCTTTACATACTCTTGCAGTTTTTTTTAGTTTGAGCTGGATACACTTCAGATGGAACAAGGAGTTTACTTCGAGTTGTTACAAGAAAACCCTATGTTATCCTCCTATTCCTAAATTTGTACATATTTTTTTTTTGGTCTGTTTTTTCTAGGCCTTACCAATGTTGAATTTCACTGTGGGAAAGCTGAGGATGTCTTACCCAATGTCCTCAATGCTCTGGTGTCGTCCAATGTCACAGCAATTTTGGACCCACCCAGAGCAGGTTTGCGTAAGTATAACCATTAACTAAGGTATCACTACTAAATGGAATTATGAAATCTTGACTTGAATACTGTACCGTACTGTAATAACCAATTGTTATGTGCCTTACTGCAAGTTACAGTTAACTAATGACGAGTTTTGTTTTTGTACTTATTCTTGGATAACTTTCATGGGAGCTCAGCAAAAAAAAGCAAATGTTCTACATTTCAACTGATTGAAACAGATTCCAAGGTGGTCCTTGCCATCAGAAGAGCAGAAAATCTGAAGAGGTTGGTTTATGTGGCATGCAATGCCAAGGCCGCCATGAACAACTTTATTGAGTAAGTTGTTGTTATAGTACTCAAACATAATTATGGGGAAAATCTGTCAACACAGTGTGCTTGACACACGCACACATGCACGCACACACGCACACAAGCATATTTAGCTTATTTAGAGGCATAAGGCAGAACAGCAGAAGTCAAAGACATATCACCACATTTCTAAGTAAAATGGCTGGACAAGGAAGGAAAAAGACACCTGATAGATTTATATTTGTGCACACACTAACAGCTTTAGATATAGTTTGCATTGCTTACATATACCATACCAGTAATAAAACAATCTGAAAGCCTGTCCCAGATGCATTAGAGATAGGTTAGGTTACAAAATGGGCTTATTTGGAAATATTTAACGATTAAAATCTCCTGGCTGGAATTCCCCAAAGTACAATACAAATGAAAGTGGATACTGCCATTTTAAGGATCCATCTTTTCATTGCTCAGCCCAGAGTGGTTCATAAATGTTACCCCTTTTATACATGGTCCTAAAATGTATATGAATTCTACCATGTGTTTATTTTATTCCTTAAGATGGGCTCCTCGTTTTAAGCATTATTGTGTGTGTATATATCAGTTTTTAAGCTTTACTTGTATATTAAGTACTTCTTTTCAGCCTTTGCAGAGCACCTTCCAATAGAGTGCGTGGAGCACCATTCCGTCCAGTGCGAGCAATGGCAGTTGATCTCTTCCCCCAGACCGTACATGTAGAGATGCTACTGCTCCTGGAAAGAGTGGACTACAGCTCCCAGGAGCCTGGCAGCAAACCGGAAGTGACTGCAGACACCAGTGAAATATGTTAAGTCTTAGTTATTAATGTCCTTGTAATATTCAACGGCATCATATTGAGTTTGGAATTAATAATACTGTTAGTTTAATTCTTAAGTTGACTTTTCCATCACCACTTGTTTTCATTAACATAATTGTGTACAAATGTCGATGCTAAAATGTTCAACTGTCCCTTCAAAGCCCCAATTGTATCTGATTAATAACATGCATATTGCCATGGACTATTAAAAGAACAAACCAATGTTACGCAAGACAATTTATTTGCATAACTTATCACAAGTCAGAGCTCAGGTAGCAATACTTCATTTTTAGGCAGCAACATGTCAAGCAAACAATCCATTAGTACAACTCCAACAAATGAAAAAATCCTTTCCACACAGACATACTTGGCAAGACGGAACACAAAGAAAGGAAAGCACATTCTTCAAACAATTTACCATATAACAGCCTAATTGTAAAGTGGCCACAAATGCAATAAACATTCACTTAATATTACAGGCCAAACACATCATGTGATGAATGCACAGCAGTTTGTTTTCCAGCAGATATTGCATCTATGTCAGTCTTAAAATGCAGACACATTTCTATTGGATGCAGGTTGCAGCAACATCTGTTTAAAAATGCATAAGACTATTTAAGCTTTGGTAATATGCACTGCTTAAAGTTGTTGGACATTAACTTGTTTTAGATGAGTACCAAATGAATGTCCACCTTTTATTGTAAGCTACTCCATGTTACTATCGGTGAAGGAAATGGGAACGATCAACTGTCACAATGATTGCAAATGTACTAACCCAGGTAAACAGGTTAATCCATCTCATTTAGGCTATCGCCACAAATAATAGTATTCACTAGCTACAGAAATGCCTTCAGTTGAACGGGGTGTGGTCTTCCCTTTGCCAGATATGTTAGGTCCATACACACTCACAGCCCTTCATGAAATGGTTAAACTTAGGCCACATGTTGCCAACTGGATTATATTTGGGACATCAAAAATGAAAGCTGAATAAATCAAGTTAACTTTAGAAAGTAGTTGGATGCACTGTATGGAATTTATAATTAGAAATAAACATTCTAGCAAAACCTAGTCACACCTATAACAAAAGCAAAACAAAGATACACATGTACACATTGTGTAGTAGGGCTGCCCTGTGCTGCACTGAATCTTAACAGAGCAGCCTTTAGAGCTGCCTGCTGATATGTTTCTTTAATTGGCAGAGAATGTATTCCTCTTATTACAGGGAAAACTTTTTTTTTTTAAATATCTGTTGATTAAAAAAAGTTAAAAAGGACAAGTGCATAACTAGTGTTCTGAATAGCAATCACCTAATGTTATCATGCCGAAACGAATACATTACATGGCTTTTACAAGAATGATGAAAAGCAGATCTGAAATTACCACCAAAAATATTGATTCATCAACCATCAAATTATTAAACAAACAGAACAGTTTCCTCAATGCAATAATGGAGAAAGTAATCCCTTTTAAATATTTATGAGCACAAACACACTTTTAGGTACCATGTGGGCAAACTAACTGTAAGGGGGGAGGGGGGTATTAAGACACTTTGCAGCCAGGGTAGCTTATCCATTGCTGTGTGGACTGCATCTAGAGAGGTAGCCGCTATTTACTCTCTGTATAGTGCATTTTGCTATACTCTTACATCCACCAACAGTAAACTTAACTTAAGATGCAACTAAGCGCTGTGTGAATGTGTAATTTTATTGCAGTCATGATGTGAGTAGTGATGCATAATAAAATGGAGTACATAAACAGTGTTGGTGTGGGTTGCGTTAGTAAATGCAGTGTTTCTTAGACGTCGACAGTGCAGAGGGGCTCACTTCCTGGCTGGTCAGACTCCATTATGGTCATCTTGGGCTTTTTTCTAGTTTCCTCCTAAGGAATACATGGAAGTGGTGTGGATGGTGGTGAAAATCATTTTACATTTAGTTTTGGAGCTTTTCCATCAGAGTTGAGTATGTTTGCATTAAACTGTGTATGTAAAGTATTCAACATCTAGGCATTTCTCAACTCAAACCAATTGACTAAACTTGACTTAGTCCAAAACACAAGTAAGTCTGAATCGGTGTACTAGGAGAAGAGGTATTATACTGAATATGGACAGTAGTGTGAAAATCTTTATCAGAAGCATTTGAGAATGATTTAACAAGTTAAGCCACTCTTTGAAAGATCTACCTGATGTGGCGGTATTAATAACTTACCCTTTCCTTGGCCAGTTTCTTCATTTCCTCTTGCAGTTTGTTTAGGATGTGAAGGTTTGGCTTGTTCTTTTTGGCATACTGCTGAAGTTCAATCACACTCTTGTCCGAGTTCTCCTTCAAACATATTGGATTAGTAACTGAGAGGTGGGAGCATAACTATCGTAATAACATTTTGATATCAACAGGATGCCTGTGGTTGACCATATTTTACAAATTCATGTGTTAACATGTTTCTAAGTGCAGCAGAGCTTTCCCCATATTTTAATATAACCATCTCTACCTTCTTCACCATCTTGTTGCTCTCTCTGCCATACATGCGCAACAGGGAGCCCCAGTTCTTCACGTGGGGATGAAGCATCTGCAGGATCTTCTGAGAAGCAAGCTGTTTGCCCACTCTCTTGTTCTTGCCTGATAATGAACATTGCAAACATCTTTTTAATAGATTCATAGTCTTGCACTTGAACCAAAGTAAAAGGAACCCCGACAGAAAAGCGTTATCTCAAGATACTCGATATGCCTCCACAGTTCTGTGCAACCAATTTGGTCACATACAGTAGTGTTTACCAATCCTGTCCTGCATGTTTATATGCATCCCTGCTCCAACACACCTGATTCAAATGAAAGGGTCGTTATCAAACACTGCAGAAGTTGCAGAAGCTGATATTGGTACCTGATAACTGATTCATTTTAAACAGGTGTCTCGGAGCAGGGAGACGTCTAAATCTGGGAAACTTTGTGGCCGTTTTATTGACGATCTGAGCCGAATTCATTAAGAGTCGGGCTGAAGTGTTGCTTGTCGGGCATGGTTTGCCGTGCACACAGGGAGCAAGGAGCGATTAACGGCTCCCGACACGATGAACATCAGACATGTCAGACATCTTTGTCGGCTGTCGCCAGGATCTCCCAGATGAACAGAGCCACGAGTCGATTAACCAAATGCAGTGCCTTTGTCCCCTCAAGTGTATGGCGAAAGCGCCATGGTGACTGACGCATGACATGGACAGACACTTCAGATGCTGGTCAAGTTGTGGAAACAGCCTTGCCGGTAGACTACCGCTTGCCTGAGGGCTGCGTGGCCTTTTATTATTATTATTTTTTTAATCAATTGTTAATGTCCATCATCAACCTCCATCATTGAGTAACGTTGGCCATTAACTGCATTGTTCTGAAGTGTCTCAAACATATGCTATGTCTGGTTCACATGCTCACACAGTAACATATTTGCTTTTATGGACCGGTATGATTAACAATCTGTGAGCTGGGGTGGAAATGTAGAGTTCTGGGGGTAAAGACAATGATAGGTGTGTGCATTTTAAAATAGGAGCTACTGAGCAAAATATTCTGCCTTGCCAAACAGCCGCTATTGCAGAATAGACCTCCACCTATCACGGGTGCAGCTAAGCCTGGGGGGAAATATGACAGAATGGGTCTAGAACTTACACCAGCCACGCACTGTGTGCTTTCCACATGTCATCACATATTCACTCTTCTGGTTCTTCCCGGGGATCACCTCAAACTTAATGCTGGTGTCTCCCATTCCATGGTTTCTGTGGCCACAGCAGAACAGAAACATTTCAGATATTACAAGACTTCAAATGCTTGAAGTACAATATCTAGCTTCACTTCACATCCTATCCCATCTACAAAAACCTGATATACAAATGATCAACTTCTAATAAATACAAGCAAAACTGGTCTGCCCAAAGGGAAGTTTGGGGTCCCCTGCTGGAGCTGCTTCCACCGCGACCCGACTCCGGATAAGCGGTTGAAGATGGATGGACGGACAAGCAAAACTGTCTTAACAGGTATTTACATTGATGTTTACCACTTCAATTTGAGATGCAAGCACACTAGTTAATATTCAAATATTGTTCATACACAGCTACATCTGCCAGCCATTGTCATCTGTTATCAACAGCTCACAGGCTGAATCGCTTACCTTTTAAGGCACTCGTGAAGAATCTGATATGGCGAGAGGAGGCCTGCTTTGTTGGTCAGCTCATACACCCGGGAGTCTTCAATACTGATATGATTAAAATACTGAGAAGAGAACACACCAACACACAGCTTATTGAACAGCTCAAGGTTCTACAGGGGTAGGGTGTAGTCATGGCCCAGGCCGAGCTCAGAAAACACTGTCCTCTAACATGTATACTGCATGGGGCATGTACCTCCAGTTCGTCACCCTCTACAGGCTTCTCCTCAGACGTCTGCTTCACAAAGTCAGGGATGAGGATTTCCAGTGTAGCTCGAGCTACAGTTCACAACAAAGCCCACCAATAAGTTGTGGAATTTCAACAGAGAAATAAAATGTAATAAAAAAAAAAATCATACCAGCTTTATTCTTGGCCAGCTTTTTGCTGCTTGCGGTTCCTGTACCATAGGTTACTCCGTCAATGATGACGGAGGCTCCAAAGGGTTCACTTGGGTTTTCTGTAGGATATTAAGTCAGTCAGATTTATTTGAGGAGGACCAATATAAGGAGTATATTGCATTCAAACAAACAATCTTTTATCATTGTGAAGATATCGGCCAAAGCAATATTCTGCACATCCGCTGTACAAAGTCTGGACAAAACAATTGCGACACGCGGAAATAAGTTAATGGGAGCTACAGTAACTTCACCTGGAGCCATAGATCCCTCCGCCAGTCACACAAATAGTCTCACTCACCTCTGACGTGCCAAAGGCTAGCCAGTTTTAGCCTTTTTGCTAGCGGAACACACATTACATTACCAAGCCTGTGTGTGCGCGTGTTTAACATCTATTTTGGTTAATTGCGGCACCGCATGTAAACACCAGACCAGATTAGATTATGTCCCATGTAAACGGGTAACCTGAACTCTTCAATCGGAAGGTCTCCATTGATTCGGAAAGACAATTGTGTTCATGTAAACCCAAATAGTGATTCTTCAGCCCCAGGAATACGGACCGTTACATGTTAACTCATATTCACTGAAAGATAACACTTATTCAAGAGGACATGATCTTGTTAAGGCAGGTGTCAAATAGGAATGAGCACTTTAAAGCAACCAACTGAACAAGAACTTACCACATTCAAAAAAGTTGTAAACAGGTCGGACCTTAAGGACACGTTGCATATATTCATGCAGGATGCAAACTTCAGATTTTCCATTAGGGTTGATGACAAATTCTGATAGAAAACAAGAGTGTTAGAGTTAAGATGCGTTCACATGGAACACGGCAGACATACGGCAAACACATTCGGAGCGACATGGCAAAGAAGTCTGTCGGAATAGCAGCTGCTATAGTGATTGCAGTGTAATAACTTAAAAATATATTCAATACAATGAATAAGCGGCAAATGTTTAATGTAGTTATTTTAGTACTGTATCAGGTATTCTAGTGTTGTGGCACCAAAAGTATTAGCTTCATGTTGATGTTTTTTCTCCATGTGAGGGAGCTTTGAACATCCGGTTGTAAATGCCATCAGAGGATGGCAACAAGTTTCATTATTTAAACTTTGGACGGCATGCCATTTGCCTCTACCGGCCACATCTAAATTTGCGTGTACTGCTGTCATCCACTAACATGACATCTGGTTTGCCGTCTGCCGTGTTCCATGTAAACTCACCATAAGGAGTACTAGTCACTTAGCCGGTGAAAAAGGTAAAAGTCCTCCTTGGTCAGTGTACCCTTTAGGGTCTTAACATGAAATGTGTGTTATTATCTTAGCCAGTGTGCATGTGTGTGACTACATCTATGCAAGTAGAGAGTGTAGAAATCATTGATACTGTCGATCCATGTTGACTACGGTGTCCTGAATTATTTGTTGTCCATAGTGTGCGCGCGCGCACGCATGCACACGGCTGGTACCTTTCTTAGTGGGCGCGTCTTGAACAGACAGAGTGATGAGTTTCTGGTTGGCAGGAAGGATGGGCCTCTCACACTCTGCCTGCTTTCTCTTCATATCTCTGTTGAACTGCCTACGCTCTGCCCAGGTGCGAAACTTCTTAACGGTCACTTGTTCAAAGTCAAAACACTTCTCCAGGTAGCTGCGGAAGTCCTCAAGTTCTACGGGTGTTGGAAAGTGTAATAATAAATACGCCCTACGGTACGCAGGTTACATACATACATACATGCAATGCCCCCTCCACCCATTACCTATAGACTCGTCCTTGCACACCTCCACCTTGGCCTTGACCTGTCCCAGGGCTCCTTGTGCCGTGTCGAAGGCGTGGCTCTCCTTGCTCTGCGGCCTGGGATCCGCAGCCACCTCCTTGATGGGGCACATGCCTTCTTCCTGCTCCTGGGCTGTGGAATCTGGTTCCTCGGGACGCTCCCTGTCGGCCTCCTCGCCCGCCTTGGCCGGAGACACCTGGGGGACGGGCGTCACCTCCCCGTTGAGCTCCTTCTCCTCATGCTCCTTCATTCTCTTGTAATGGAGGCAGGGGATGCTGCTGGTGGGAGGGTCGTGTTTCTGGAACACAAGGGGGTCGGCTCTAGCCTGGTGTAGCCACACCATATTCACTCTGTGAGTAGGGTCTGGCCACGCTCCATTGGGAAGCGTTAATGGTTGTTGCCTCCTACGTGGGGCAGACCTCTGGTTTATTTTTAAACTATTGGACAGCCTTTAACCAATCAACGTTGATCGCCTCATCTGGCTCTGCCACCATTTAGAAATGCACTTGACTTCACCGTCATCTCACTAACCCACGCTGACAGGGTGCTGTGAAAACACTCATGTGAACAGGGTTTCCAGACTATAATCTCAGTGAAAACAAATGTAGGCCTGTGCGGCTCTGTGCGGGACCAGCCGACCCTATGCAGACGCGTTTGACATTGAAGTATACATCAGGCTTAACACATTCACTACATACCGCTATACTGTATATGCTGGCCAAATACAGGTTGATTATTTTCTACAGTTTATGCTCTATTCCATGTGCAGATAGTAGACCATATTAGTACCACTTATAAACAAATGGTTTTTATATTACAATGTGTGAGATCAAGAGATTTGCTTGCTATTCACAAACTAAAGTAATGTTATGTATTATTCCATACAGGCCACATCTTACTCTGATGCTCCCAGTTCCCAGGAAGTATGGCCTGGACCAGCTGACCACCCTGGTCTCTCTGTGCAGATAGACTGGAATGCCCGAGTTATGGAATGTCATGATCCATCCATCAGGAAGTGGCTCAGTGGGAGGGCGCCCCCTATCTACATGAACAACATGTGCAGACAAGGTACAATGTCCTGCACTCAGGGATCACATCAGCAAAGACCTTCAAAGACTCATCAGCCCCAGCTATGCATACGGACTATTCTAAAGCATTTACACAGAGCATCATTGCATATGTATGGTAATCAGTCTCATTTATACATTTGTTTTTGTCACATCACAAATGCTTATGTGAACGTAGTCTAAAGCAATAGAAACTATTATTAAACCCTCAACTAGTTTTCTTACCTCCATAGATAATACACTTATGTTAATTATTGTAGAATTAATGGTTCATAGCAAGTCTTAATGCAAAACTATACTACCAGTACATCTTTGTTGTTTTTGAAAAACAAGTTTGAGTTTAACTAACATCAGCATCAGGATTTTTAAGATACTGATGTATGGATGCCAGAGGTTCAATACGTATATTTCAGATGAACAGTGCTTTGAAAGTATTACAACACTAATCAAAAAATTTTATGCTCGACTCACAGCAGAGAAATATGATCTGTGCATGAGATTAGGGATGCACAACTTGTCATGCATGTAGCTGTCACTGATGTATCAATCTCAAGACTGTGTTTGGCCTAGTGACTTGCTACAGATGCTAACACATTGGCAGTGGCCTAATGTTTTGGAGGCAGGTACATGGCATGTACTACAGGTGTTGATGTCACTGCTGACGTCCGACCAATTGACTTTACTAGTCGACAACTGGAAACACTGTCCATCCACCGGACACTTCGACCACTTACTCTTCAAGACGGTCTTTATTTTAGTCATCATAGGTTGGATGCCTCCTTCTTCTCCGTCAGACTGGTGGTCACTTTCAACAGCGTCTTTATCAAGACGCATCTTCTTAGGAACAGGCAGGCCCTCCTCTAACAGAGCATCCACATCGTTGTCAAACTCCTCCTGGAAGAAACCGTGGTTAAGGCCAGCAGGGAAGGGACAGTCACATGTTGTACGCTAGTGTAGTAGCGCTCTATATAAGGGTGCTTAAAGACGCACACACACGCAGTAATCCAACAGCAATCAAAAGTGCAGTGTGATGGGATGATGGGTGGGGAGACCAACTGTACTCTACAAAGTGAGGTTGTAATTGCAAATAATATCTAGTCTTGTGACAGTTTGACTTCACAGCAAATCTGTCTGTTTGACACTTAGGTTATGTCAAAACGACAGTGTAATATCAAACTTCCTTATACAATTGGATCTACCTTAAGCTCAATCAGGAATGTATGACATGCTAATTTAATAATCTTGGGAAAATCTTAAAATAGCTGCTGATTGGCCTGAATGTTTTCTACACAAGCAACAAATGCTTTTGTGTTGAGGGGTTTCAGGCTGATACAGATAGCAAAATGAGGCTTGGAGGAAACAGACTTGCAAGATCAAGATGGTTTCACCAGGTTAAAAAAAAAAGGAAAAAAAACATCTTAGATGGTAAAACATTTTCTGACTCTGGTTATTTCACAACTGCATCATATAGGCTATGCTGATGGATTAAAATATATAACCAAAATTATTCAATTAAATCTGCTAAATTGTTAATTTGAGCCTTCTCTAAACCTAGATTTACATTAAATTACAATACAAGATAAAAGGCAACTGGAACATGTATGATGTTATAGGCTCTGCTGTGGAAGCAGGAACCAGCATTATACCTCATAGGAGTACGTCATGGCCTCCTCGTCTGCGTTCTCCTGCTGAGATATGACCTCAGACTGGAAGCCACTCCGATTTCGGTCACCGCGATCCACAAAGTTGTCGAAGTCATCCAACTCGTCCAGGACGGCAAACTCTACCTTGTTCTCAATGTCTACCTCAGCCTCATCCTCCCTCCCTCCACCGCTCCCCATTTCAAAGCAGTCCTCGGCTGCCTCCTGCTCGCTAAAGTCATGCAACTCACCATTTAGGCTGTCCGAGCCGGACTCCCCTACTCCCTCCGGCCCTACGCCTGTATAGAGAACCTTCCTCTCTTTGCTGGTGCTGCTTTCAGCGAAGCTGACACTGATTTTAACATCGCGGAGCAACTTGAGCTCTGGGAGGAAGTTGGCGACCGGAGGTGCGTGGCGGGCCGTTCGGGGGCAGCGGGTGCTAGCACTGGCCTCGTCTGAATCTGACAGGTGGCTAAAGAAAGTGGCCGTGCCCTTGGTGAGGAGCTGTGGCAGCCTGGCTTCCCCATCCCCTGCTGGGGTGTGTGTGGATCCATCACCACCAGAGCTAACGTCCATTACCTCTGCGTCACTGGACGTTTGCAGGGGAGGTGGTGGAGGTGCTCTGCCATTATCCTGGTCATAATCAGGCGGCTCCAAGGGGAGAGGGGGTTGGATTTCATCTACGTCCATTTTCTCTAGTAGAATCTACTCTTATCTATCACACAGTCTTCAAATCTAAATCTGACTCGTTACGAAGTGATCCTAAACTCATTTAAATACAGAACACATGCAAAAAGAAACATCCCTTTTATAGACCACGTACCAGTGTTGAATATGCTAAGCTGACTACATTGTTCTTTTCATTAATGTAGACAGCTTTTAGAATCACTGTCTCAATTATTGGAAATCACAATGCATTCAGCTTAATGTAGGGTCTCTAGGTACTGATCATCCTCCTTTGAAATCATTTGACAGCTAGAAGAAAGGAGCAACGAGAGTCAGCGTGAATAACCTATTATCTGTAATGCCAATGTCCATGTCCACCCAGCCCCCACCCAACATTAGGCAGGAAAGGCGGCCTTTTCGGGGTCCACACGTAAGACGATATTACAAATATACTTTCATCCAACTCGTAATATCTTGCAAACGACTCAAGTAAACTTAGGTAACCATGTTGTAATTTCGCTCTGATTTGCTTTGTATGTAGTAAAAAAGACCCATCACAGTATATATATGTCATTCAACCATCACATCCGTTACGTACCGTACTTAGTAGGATATTCAAGCTACCGGTACCATTCGCAACCTTTGTAAATTACATATAGCCTAACTAGCTAGCTATCCCGAAACAGAGTTGTATTATATAATGACTTACCAATGCCGAAACGATAGTTTGTTTCCCTTAACTATTGACTACCTTTCTAAATCATTGTATTCTCAAGGCGCCACTAAAGAGCTTTTCTATTAGCTCCGCCATCTTGCAGCAGAGACCAACAAGTGTGTCCTGTAAGCACCACCCCAAAACCGGAATATTGGCATTTCATTGGTCATAGGAAATAATGACGGAAAATACGGACCTATCAACTTTAAAAGCTGCGCACATTTGGCCAATTAGCGACATGAACTTCTAAGATTGATGTCTCAAATATCCGTTGGATGGCGCTGTTCACTAATAATTAACGAGACTGGGTGCGTTCAGTGGAGTGACCGTTTTGAACGTTCAATTCACGTTTTTCTTCGAAAGTTTCTTCGAAAACGTTCACAACGTTCATGAACAATCTTACTTTTAAATACGTTATTTTAACAGGAGAGACATTGGAGACGTCATCGCTTATAATACAATGCCTAATATTTAATATGTAAGCAGCAAAACGGAAATTAAAAATGTCGCTTGTGCTGGTTTGTGCCGCACACAAGAAACAGAAAGACTATTTTGCCGACTTTGTGCGTTGGGCTGGGAGCCAGCCCGCAGTATTTTGGAAAATACATCCCTAATCCGTCCCGAACTCGACATGCTTGGTGAAATATTTGAGAAACAAAGACCGACCTGGCCCGGTATATTACATTGGCGTCCACCAGGAGTCGCCACTGTACATTATAGTCTCGGTGTGGATTTTATATGATAAAATGTGGAACTAAACATCGAGATTATCTAAATAATGTGGCGGGCCAGATTTGATTGCTGGTGGGCCAGTTGTGACCCACGGGCCGCTATTTCCAGACTCCTGGACCCGGTAGGCTATCTTTATAATTCACTGCAGACTGAAAAAGTAAATTTCAGTTATATGACGTCCTCCTTTACGCATTTATTCAAAAGTCAAGGACAAACCACCTTGGTATGAGTGCTTAAATGCTTAAGATATATAGTGATTTCATTAAGGGTTAAAATAAAACAGGTTCTCGTTTCATTGAAGCATTAAGTGTATCTTCAAAAAAAGCAATGCAACTTGAGTTTTTCTATGGTAAATTATTCTTTCAGATTATGAAACTGGCTAACCTCATTTGTGCATACTCATTAAGTTTCAATAAATCTGATTTTGATCCAGGGGAATAAAATTGAGACAAATCAGACTTTATTAAATACCCAATTATTTAATTTATTTCCAGAAATGTAACAATAGCACTAATTAACTCTCCATCTCTACTTACTATTGGCATGCCTAACCTATCTCAACAGAAAAGCAAATTTTAATAAGATTCCCATGGCAGGCAAGCCTGTATACACAACTGCTAAATCAATTTCAGTTCAAAACATGGCCATATATGATCATAAACGAAATGTAGAAAATACAGGTGAATTAAAACCCTTGACAAAAGTCACTGGGAACATTTAGTACATCCCAAATGCATATATATTCTGTCTGTATTTTTTTTAACCATGTGCAATGTAGCTGCCAACAAGAAATACTAATCTCGGTGCAGTGATACGTTTTTATAGACAAACCATTACAAACATTCATCTTCTGTTCGTAGAGATCAGAACTATTGCCAGAAATTTGATTCTGATTTAATTTAATCTTCATCCAACTCAACAAGATTTTTGGGAGAGTATTTTACAGTGGCATAAACAGAAAAACAGATAACTTACATCAAATGCAGATAAACACAACTGAAAATGTAGTTTTTTTTTTTTTTTTACTGGTACAGTACTTTACCTTAAAATGTAAAATTGTGGCAATTGCAGCCTTTTACAATGTGTATTGGTCTGGCTGTGTATTATATATTTTGGATATGCATTCATATTTTAATAAGGGATGCATACTTTGTGGATTCAAATGTTCATGTGACATTCCCTGTGGTGATATTGTGCAACATGAATGTATTTACTTTTACTTAACTTTTAGTGTGCGTTACTAAATCATGTCAATCAATGGTTGTTCTTTGGCAATGTTTTGAAATTGTATACATGATCAATACAAATACTTTCCATAAACCAACAATTACCTCAATAACTAATATTTCAAAAAAATCATCTTAAACAACTCTGTAAAATCAATATGAATGGGGTTATGACATGTATCATTGGTTTGGACTGGAAACTGAAATAAACTAATCATTTTGGAAAGTGCCTTTATTTCACTGTCTCACTTATGAAGTAAACAATGAGTCCTTCATTTTCACATGGTTGTGATGAAGTTTACTGCTGACGGAAGCATTGTAATGGAATAAGGGGCAGGGAAAGGCACAGAGGTAATTTTTCCATGAAAAATGGAGCCGTCCTGATCCTTACTCTTGCAGTTTAAACTGAAAAGAATTAGTGTTCCACTGGTTTGTTTCACAGTTGACCATCGTCCGCTCAGTGAAGGTCACATTCCCTGCCACATCTATCAGGATAACAGTGTTGGTTCTAAACAAGTACAGACATAAAGGTGAAACACATTATGGTCCAAACAAGATGTAGGACAAAAAGAAACACTTGACAATGGACTAGTATGGGAGGATTAACAACTTGTGTAGGCAAGGACCACTGATGTCTATTTATTCTCAAAACTCAAGCATACACTCACGCATTTCAATGGCATGACTTTTGAGTTTAAACAGACAGTGTACACTGACCTTGTGCCATAATGAGGGGAGCGAACAAATATCGCTGACAGAGCTTGGAGCATCGGCTTAGTGTAGCCCACCCCCTGGCTTTCCTGGGCCAGGTCAGGGCTGTTTCTGTTTAAAACAAACAAACATACACACAGGGACATGCATGAGAGGTCCTTTATATGGCCATCATATGTTGTTAGTACTATACTCCCGCCCTGCAAAAAAATCCAGCATAAACCAGCATGAAATCCATGCTGGTCCAGGCTGGTTCATACTGGTTAGTGCTGGGGTAGTGCTGGTAGACCAGCACACCAGCAACCAGCATGGGATGCTGGTACACCAGGAAACTGCATGGGATGCCGGGGTACCAGCAAACCAGCATTCCATGCTGGTTCCAGCATGCAGCATGCTGGTGACCATCAATGCTGGATTTCTTTAGCAGGGCTAACAGTCCCTAGCTATATATTTACTGTGGTAAAGAATATGGTACAGGGCAGTTGTCATATGTCCCATTTACTGAACCACTCACAGCTCCTGGTTGTTGAGGACACTGAGCAGTTCCTGTATCAACCCATCGCAGGACGGTGGCTGGTTATCCACCACGCTGGTGAACAGACGCTTTCCCAGGTGCATTTTCCTCCATGGAGTGTCCAGCAAAGAGTTACTCAAGCCGTAGATTCCTTCTGGAGTGTGCAGAAAAAAAAAACGCCACCCGCAATGATTTACACAGGCATGCTGTATACGATGCTATTGACAAACACGTGCGTTCTTATTCAACATACCATTCATCAGACCTACTTCAGGACCAACGTAAAAATAATACAATAAGCCTGTTTGTGAAGAGAGTGATTTAGACACTGTTTCTACAGCAACCAGGTTAAAATACAGACCTGGATTTAAGTGTATGGGCTCGCAACTGCCTCTGTTTCCATAGTAACACACAGTGTCTTCTTTGGCTCTGCATGGGATGGAGTGAGATGGAGAATCAAGCCATTAAGGGGAAATTAGATTTTTGTTTAATGCATCATCATAATCATTATAATCAGACCCATTCCAACAGCATCTATACACTAGAAACCAAATAAAATACTGCAACATAACTTGGTCAACAAGTGCCCTAATATGGGATCTCTAACGCATTCTAATTATGTAGTTATTTGTTTTAAAACTAATTCTTTGAATAACTCCTTGTACTATTTTCTTGGCATTAATTTGTCTGGAAATACAAACAAATTAGCTTGATTTGTTCATTTAAAATATATCATCTTAAAGGGTTATCTTATAAATTATATGTGCCAAATATAAATTGTGGTTGCTATCACCTTGATAAGTTTACTTTGTCATTTTGGTTCATAGGTTACTGGATTAAATGGTCCCATTCTACTGGGAATTCCTCTCTTACATCATGGGCATATAACAAGTCAGCTTCAATGGGTGAAATCCAGTGCAAGATATCAGACTGTAATGATAAATCTATGAAGCAAATATACTGTAAATAAAACTACATTTCATTCAATTTAAAAAGGATATTTGTCTTTCCCATTCGGTTTTCTGTAATTGTGCCTGGTGAGCATTTAAATGAAGCAAATCTAGTTTTCTCAAACAGCCATGTTTGTGGATTAGAGCTTCACTTATCTTGTATAAATAAATACTGTAGGCCTATACTGGAGGTAAGGGTTTTGAGAAGAACACTGCTTTCATGCAACTGTGTGAAAGCCCTGATAGCTCACACTACTGTAGCTAAATAAATCTTCAATCTTGTGCTCGTAGCGTAACTAAAAGGACATCCAAAAGTTAATTGTTAGGGACAGACTCTATAAAGACACTCAACCTTAACTAGCAATGTCACAAGCAGTGTTTAAAATGCCATGGAAAAGAAAATTCCTGTGCTTGTAACCTAACTGAAACAACACTGATGACTTTTGATGCCATTACATTTGGCCTCCCAAAAGTTAATTGTTAGTGACAGACTATAATTTAGCTGTTATAAAGACACTCAACTTTAACTAGCAATGTTACCAAGAACAAGCAGTGATTGAAATGCCACGGAGAAAAAAAAAACAGTAGTGCAACCTTTCAACCTAAATTTCCATTCATGTGATTGTAACCTAACTGAAACACTTGTGACTTTTGATACCATTTCATTTGGGCTCCCAAAAGTTACTCATTAGGGACAGGCTCTATAAACTCTAGGAGGTTATAAAGACACTCAACCTTAACTGGCAATCATGCCAAGTACAACCACTGTGTGAAATGCCATTGAGATGCAGCTATGTCTGTCTAAGCTCAGTCACCCACACCCCCGATCCCGGTCTCTGTGTTATCCCATCTATGATGTGCATGAAATTGACTGCGAAGGCAGCAGATGGAGGATTTGGGCAGCTATAGCTCAATTTCTGGAATTTGATGCTGGCAAAAATATCAAAAAGTCCCATCAGGTGTGCTGTGGGTTGATGAGGAACAGTGGGAGGCTTCTGTGCTGAGAGAGAATGAGGATGGACGGATGGAAACAGGCCTATTCAGATCTGTGCTGGAGTTGTAATCAGTATGCTGGCCAGGAGATGATCTAATGAACAGCCTTCTGTGCTGAAGCTGCAGTGCGCCAGCTGTGGCGGAGTTGCCTCGAGATGGTCAGGATGAGCTCTCAGCATCGGCAGTGTGCAGAATGTAGATAGGCGACATTAAACTCGCACACCGGCGTGCTCATAAGTTGAGCGTACGTGTGCAAATACATAAAAGGTGGTGTTGCGTAGACACTCAGATGGCTCGGTATCACTGTACTGTATATCACAGCTCAACGTTACATGCACTTTAATATGACACAGTTTTGTAAAAAGCTCTCATGAATAAATGTAACTCGCCTTGCTTTCATCTGCTTGTGTGAAGGTACTGCATTCTATCCTGAGATATGAGAATGTAAAATGACTGCGGGTTAATTACAATGACAGAAAAAACACTGTTACCTTATTGCTTACAAGAAAAACATTATTGAAATGAAATTATGCCAGCAACTAAGGTGTTGAAATGGTTTACAGCCTCATTGTTAAACCATTCACAGAATGGAAAACATTTGTGGTTATGGGGTGGTTATGTTCCTCGCATAACCAAAAGCGATGAAAAATGTGATCGCAACCATGGACACTATAGACAACGAAGCGCTATGCTGTGCAATTGTCTGTTTGTGGGAGATATACTCTATAGTAGCATAGTGAAAGACTTAGTTATCCATAGCTGTTCTCCATCAAAACAATTATTCCAACCATGCTCTGGAATGTGCATATGATACAGATATTTTCCTGCTGCAGTACCAACAGGGTTCTGCCAAAAACTATGCATGATTTGAGGTCATAAGATTAAACCATAGAACTATATAGCCAGCTTTTAAAAGTTTCCTTCATTTAAAAAATAAAATGCAAACCCTACACTGAAAGTGTGCATGGTATTTATATTTCTTCTTCAGGAGAGATCTTTCTTGAAATTAATCAATTTCAGAGAATGACTTTAAAGCTAGAAGAGCCGATATATTTATCAAAATCCAAAGCTATGAAGAGTGAGATCAACTTGTGGATGTGCAGAGTCTGGACAGCAACAAGCTGAGAACATGTGTCGCTCTCACTCACTCACACACGCACACAAGCACACACACACACACACCTGGGGTGATTTCAGCTCCAGATGAAGGCACGGACTAGAGAAACCTTAAAAAGTAAACAAACATGCATCTTGATCTCTTTCCTTACCCTTAAGTCCCAGATGAACGTGGAATGACATCGTATTCATGTATTAGGCAGCACTGCCACAGGGCCAGCAGTAGTCTCAAGCACTCTCTCTCACACTCTTAACAGGGTCATTTACATAGTTTTTGATTGCGTTAAGGCAAGCATTGATCCTCACAGACCTGGCCACACAGACAACCGCCTGCTGTTCTGTTAAAACCTGTGATGAAGCCCCCCCCCCACACACACACACACCATATCCTGACAGGGGCTGTGTTACCAGGATATACGGATCATGGCACTCCAACCTCCGACCCCTTTAGACCACATGGTACGTGTGATGTTGCAGCTGAACCTCTAACCTCTAAATGACAGCCCATGACACCTGTTGCCATGCCAACAGACATTTGCTTCCTTGATGACAGCTGTGTTGGTTTGCACTGCTCCGTTATTTGATTTCACGTCACCAGGCCACAAAATCACATTTATAGATACCGGAGAAGAGCACAGAAAGACATAGTTTCTGCTTTTCTTTCATGAAATATGAACAGGTGGTGTTCCCTCTGAGTTTGAATAATATGTTTCACATTGTGCAGTGCTTAAGAACTACTGTAACACATCAGAGAAATGTAAAGCGTTTTGTAAGTTAGTTAATTAATTAAGAGTGATCTGTCAATTGTAGCATTATCAGACCCCACAGGACTCCCAGGTCCGAGGAAGTGTCCCTGACAGACCCCACAGGAGTCCCAGGTCCGAGGAAGTGTCACCGACAGACCCCAC
>JAODTR010000024.1:4524665-4559206 GCA_025399935.1 Amblyopsis rosae
TCTCTCTCTCTCTCTCTCTCTCTCTCTCTCTCTCTCTCTCTCTCTCTCTCTCTCTCTCTCTCTCTCTCTCTCAGCTCATGCCGGTTGTCATTAGGAAGCCTGGGTTAGGGTTAGACTTTTTATCTCTCTCTCTCTCTCTCTCTCTCTCTCTCTCTCTCTCAGCTCATGCCGGTTGTCATAGGGAAGCCCGGGTTAGTGTCAGACTCGCCACATGATAAGCCCTGAACAGTAACCCCGCTCGTTTGTGTGTTCAGCCAGCACGCTGAAAGGTGCGAGTTCTAGAACCCGGGTAGCGAGAGCCTTTAAATAAACACGCTCATGAATCAGGATCAGGGCCGTTTTGGCTGTTTTCTGTTGCAACGCCAGAGCGACCTTAAACATAATTATTTTTCTACATGTATCTGCAAATATTGTTGTTTCTCTGGCTGTATTTCCTGCCCATTAGTCTTGAAGGCGACACATGGTGTGGCCCCTGGCGTGACACTGATGGATGGCCCCGGGGCCACTGTTGCAGTGACACTGCCCCGTTTTCCCATGGACACACACAAACAGTGAGCCGGGGCCGCCTGTCAGTCAGCCGGCCAGACGCGGCCGGAGAGAGCGCTTGTTTAGGGCCCTATGTGACTCCTGCTCCCCTTGACTCCTCCAGCACCTCTCCCGTGCCCTCCTCCTCCCCGGTGCACAAAGGCATACAGTGGGACTACAATAACAGGCTCTGTCAGGGCCCGGCTCTGGAAACACTATCCTGCCAGGCCACAGCTTTTTTTACTTGAACCGCTGTGGATACAGCGGTAGTACCCGGCCTCACCCAAAGGTGGCACTGTTGCCCTCCTATTCTCTCCATCCTGCTTTGCCAGACAAAACAGGATAAGGCAGCAAGTGGATAGATCATAAGCCTGAATGCTTTCGGGGTTCACGTTTAAGCCCTTTAATCCTCATTGCAGATATCTGGTTTTGCACAACGTTAGCATAATTGGTGCCAAACTGATAAGGGTTATCTGCTGTGTGTATTTACATATATGGAACGTGATCCCACTGACGGTCGCGGCCCCCTGCCGATAAGACCCGTTGTTTATTTCAATAAAGCAGTAATAGACTGTAGCCGGCTACTACATATCTCATGTTGGCTGTAGTCAGCAGAGGAGGACAAGGAAGGCTGTGAGCTGAGCACAGAGGCTCGCTGCAGACCGGGATGGGGCTCTAAGGTGGGTGGGGTGGGTTGACTGGGGACTGCACCACGTTTATTTGTGTTTGAAGTCTAATCTGCCAGGCCTGATTAATGGTCCTGAAGAGGGGAGAGACAGCTTGCTGGGGGGGGAAGAGGAGGAGGAGGAGGAGGAGGAGGGAGGGAGGGAGGGAGGGAGGGGGAGAGAGAGAGAGAGAGAGAGCTACCAGGTTTATTTGGACCAGTGTGGGGGTGCATGGGGGATTCCTATGTGCTCCGTCCAGAGCCGGGGTGCTGACTGAAGGAGCCTGACCTCTGCTCAGAAGGAACAGCTTGACTCTATCACTGGCACACAGGGCTGACGTGCCCCGACCACGGGCAGGGCAGCAGCTCCCTGTTTGCCCCAGGCCATTGAGCCCCGTGTCCCCGCGCTTAACGAGCCACTTCAGAGACCCGTGGCGGGCCCAAGGTGAGCTCAGGGAAGTCATTGAGGCCATCAGTGTAGCAGTAATGTCTGTTTGCTCTTCACCTTGTGTTTCCTCCACTGCACACACCTCCCGTCCTACACACTGTTATTTAACTTAAGGCTGGACAAACGCACAAAGTGAAACGATCGGGATTTCGCCCCAAAGGGGTTTTATAAATGTTGTGCTTTGATTGTGTGAGCTGTCCGTCTTTGCGATGAGTGTGCCTTCAGCCCCGGGCTCGTCTTCGCTGGGACACAGAGCGGTCGAGCCTCAGCCGTGCAGAACGCCGTGCCCCCAGGGGTCAGGGGTCAACTTTCAGGTCGACCAGCTAATGATGACTTGCACTAAAACCCAAACCTGGGCAGCGCTGGTCTGATGTCACCTGGTCACCAACTTTAGCTGTTAATAGAAGAGTCATTTTCCATCAGAGCTTTGTCATGCATAATTTATTTGTAAAGTAATGACATGTTACAATGCAATGTCACCATTAAAATAATGATGTCTGAAGATTGCGTGTGCGGTGTACATTTTGAATCAACAAAGTGCCTGAAGTTAAAATGTAATGCCCTTTTTTGGTCAAACAAATGGAAACTCATACCATTGTTCAATAAAGTAAAAAAAAAGTTTATCATTTCTTTTTACTGTACAGTAGTGTAAACATACTTTATAACTAGAAAGACTTCCTCCAGTCAAAATGTCTTTTCTAATTTATTTTACAAATCTTTTATTTATATATATATATATATATATATACACACACTGTGTTAATCCCTGTCTGGCCAATAAACACGCACTAATTAGATATACAAATTCTGAGTATGCCAGTAGAATTCCAGCGCAGCATGAGGCAGTGTTGCCCGTTAGCAGAGCTGGTCACACTGTCAGCAAGCAGACCAGGGGTCACAGCCTGGTCTGCTCTGCTGACAGGCCTCTGCTATGCAGGCCTGTCACTCAACTGTCTGCACCAACAATAGCACAAATTCCAGTCTGTTTGTTTGGTTAAGGACACAGACCTCTAAAACCCCTGTGCCTCCTCGTGGTTCCACTGCGCTCTTCCTCTTGCGATCAGAACTGCAATCTGGGCCCAAGCAAGGGGAATACAGTTCACCCACGCACTTTAGAGAATAGTGGCTCCCATTTAGTGTCTTAGCCCTCTTACTACAATGGAAGGAACAGGTTAAATCCACCTTGAAACGCACTTAGTACAACATGTCGACATGTCAAGGAGCGCTCGGCGATTTAATCCATCCTATTGAATGTTGACAGTCATGTTTGTAGGTTGACATTCACTGGGTCTTTGTCTCGGCCCCTATAGCTGCAACACTAAAAGATGAAATACATGCGCACATACACACATTTAACTTGTGCACACAGCCCCACAGCCAAAGCAAAAGCCTGGAGGAGATCTAGCTACCTTGTGTAAACATTTGTTGAAAATGTCTAGGAACAGAAAAGGCTCATCCAGGCTTGGATTATCCCTGAGAAATGAATAGGGGCCAATTATGACTACTCTCTTGTGTTGCCGGTATCTCCTTCTGAGCTGTCACACAGAGGTGCCTGCAGGGTCTGTAGAGGGCATGGTGACTGGGGAGTGGTCCTTGAAGGGGGGCCTCAAATCCTGTTGCATTATGTGCTGTTGGACTGGTTTTCACCTGCCAAGTTCAAGACAATTAGCTCAACGGACACCCTGAAGCCCTCTACTGAGCCTAATAGTAGTAGGCTCACGAAAGCAATCACTTGAACACGGGTGTTGAGACATTGTTGTGTGAATTATTGTCACATGCATTCCACATTCACTTATAGTTAACACTCCTACTTTCCCAGAAGTTCAAAGCCATTGTCCTTTTGTTGGGACTCCTCAGACCAAGGTTGCTGACACAATATTATTTTGTATCAAGGCTTTGGTGAAATGTGTCTGAATCACTACCTGAATAGAATTTCAAGGTTGTCATAGAATATCTCTTCAGAGTGTGGGGTGTTGGTTATTCAAGAACATGATAAGACAACACACCGTATAAAGAATCTGAATTTTCATTCACTCCAAATTTGAAAATAGAGTTAGAAAAAAATTAAAATTAAAATTAATTTATTTTTATTTTTTATAAGATAAGTCATTGTTATTTTATGCAGTCTGCACAATTTTACTACTTTTTATGCCTTTCTGCCCAGTGACTACGATTGCAATGAGATAATAGCTACAGCAAAGCCTATCCCTTGATATATTAATGTATTTGCATAGTGCACGGTCCCTGTCCAGATAAACTTAATAAAAATGGAAGGAATGCAGTAGATAGAAAAGGTGTGTATGGTGCACACTGCAGAGGGCATGCATGTTCAGACAGGCATACCAACCTCAGCCCCATATGTGGGACACAAATGCCTTGGCCAACGGTAATAAGGGTGTGCGACAATGTCATAGCTGTGGTTCTGAACTCCAGACATCAATAAAGGAGCAATTATGATAGCCAACCTCGACTCCTAAATCATGTTGTCAGCTCTGACCACACAGGAAGCCTTCTTTGCCCCGAATGCTCTGTTAAGATTTATTGATGTTGCTGTTTTATACAGAGGCGCACAACAAAGGCACAATTGTGTGTGTGGGTGCTAAACCATGTTGATAAGAGCAATAATAGCCTGCAATTAAAATAAATAATTTGATGTGGTTTAAGGTACAAATCTTGATTGGAAGTACGTTGCCACCAACATTTTCTAGATATGCCTATTAGTGCATTGCAATGCTTTACACGACATTCATATTGTTGTGGTAGGCCTATTCTGATTATATGTAGCCAGATCAACTTATCAAGTTCAAAGTGATTACACACTTCATTATAATACACTTACACATTATAAAAGCAACAGTGTCACTGTTGAACTAACCATTTCCCTCTAATGTGTCAGAGCTGGCCTCTGGTGTTATCAGCCATAGTCATAATATATAACCATAAATCAAACTTTATCTCTCCCGGATGACAATGCTTCTCACTTGTAGCAGCTAAACCCTTTGGCTAGAGCTTTAGGGTACCTGGGAGGGCTGTAGTTGAGCATACAATGTTTGATTGGCAGGACAACAAATAGTTTCCTGAATGTTTGTCATGCCCATAGAACAGCCACAGTGTGTGCTCACTAAACCAAATGCAATCCTGCAGATATGGGCTTCTTATGTGGTGCAGATGGATCGCTTGTTACGCTGGCCTAAGGCTGCTGTCGATGCTTCTCTGATTGATTCTGTCTTTCCGGTTTAGCCATTAAGCTCTGTGCGCTGGTACGCCCAGCTTGTGAATGAAAAGCATGCACACGCACTCTTTGAAAACCGTGTTAGCTTAGCATGTGGAACTCAGGTTCCCGTTTATGCGTGCAGCTGTTTGTTTGTCACTGATCTGACGAGAGATCCCGTGAATGGCGTGGTTTGACTGGGAGTGTGTGTGAAAGAGCATGTGTGTGTGTGTGTGTGTGTGTGTGTGAGTGACCACCACCAATGCAGAGGGTGTGTGTACTCAGCTATGGTCTATATGGTTCTGAACATGTCTGTGTATAGCGTGTGTGCAAATATCTGAATGTCACAAAGAGCACAGACTCCCTAAAGATAGACTGGAACCAGAGGGATTCAATACCTCTGCTATGGTTCCAAAACAAGCATGATGTTTAAGAGACGGTGGTTCTATGAAGGGAGGGTCACTGTCATGGCAGAACTATGGGTTGCTTGCACATATACCTGTACACCAATGTGGCCTATAACTGGACCAGTAATTAGTGTGTAATGTAACCCTTGGACATTTGGTCTTACTGTATGACAAATGAGCTAGTAGCAGGGTACACCGGGTGCTCATTACGTGGAGGCATTTAGCCTACTGTAGCTCAGCAAACTCCTGTTGTGTCTATCCTGGGCTGGGTCCTATACCAAAAGCATTTTTAGTCTAAGGTTATCTCTGCTACACTGCTACCTGAAGTTTAGAATGAATCATACTTATGTTGTTGAGGATTATTCCATCTGAAATAACAGTAAAACACTGTACTGTATATGTCAAAATTACATGAGCAACTCGTTTTCAGTTCAAGGTCTATAATCACCGTATCACCACCTTAAGGCTGAATGCTTGCTTGTGTTTATTTATATTGTACTCAAGCTGTGTTTTTCTTGGTACTAGTGTTTGTACATATTAGCATTTCTATTGCAGTTTAGTGGAACTGACATTGTTGATCTGCAAACTGTTACTTTAACAAGGCCTTTTATAAAATATGAAATGCTTTATTAGTGACTAATTTCACAGAAAAATCTAACTAAAATAGTGATAGGCCTACTAGCTTTCAAACATCTTCAAAGCCTTCCCTGTGTGGCACTGGTCATTATTTACACACAGTATGTGTTCATGAGCCTCGACTGCCACCATAATGGAAAGTGTTCATAACAATACATTCAGACATTGGATGACTTCCCTTCTTGGCATTTGAAAGGAGGTTGACCAAAAGATGAGGATAGTGGCTGCGAATCTACCTTCTCCTCCCCCAGCAGCACTGATTTGGGTCTTCATTAAATACATGTTATGTTCGCTCCTCCAAGTCATGGCCAGTACTCACCCTCCCTGAGATAATTCCATTCACACCAGCAAGCCAAATTGGCCAAGCAAAACAATAGCCAGCCTCTGGACTATGTTTTCTGTTATATTTGCAACTCCAACACACACATATCCCCATGTTATTTCTATTTGTAATGTTAGTCTATCTTATTTTATGGCCCAACTTCTAAGGCTATGGCAAAGGATAAGGCATTTTATATTTTCCCTATTGTGAACATAGCTTACGAAACAACAATCTAACTAGGCATAATACTAATTATCTAGGCATACCTATCTATCTATCTATCTATCTATCAAACTGGATGTTTAACATTTGTAGATTCAATGCTCTGTTTTTCACTAGTTTCCATTTAAGAATTAAAGAAACCATGGTGTCTTTGTCCAGTTTAGTATGTGTAGCCTTTCACTCATCCATTCAGTATACTGTATGTGGTCTTTTATACGTTTGCTCTAGTTTAGCCTCCCCACTGTCAGTGTGCCACTCTGTGATGAGACTGGAGCCTGGTGCGGACGACAACATCACGCTGTCAGGACACATCTATTCCTGTCTGCCTGCGGTCTGGCTGCTGCTCAGAGCAGCCACAGCCTGGGGCCTCAGCCACACGGCATGCAGCCTTTCTAATTTGGTGATGAGCTGTAAAGTGACCCGCCTGCCCCTACGGCCAGCCGGCCAGAGTGGGATTCCAGGGATTTCCTTACCAGACAGTCTCCACTGTTGGATGAGTAATATAGTATTACCCTTCCACCCCCACCCACACGCACGCACGCACACACACACACAGACACACGCACCCTTTCCTTGCTTGGACCCCTAGAGAGACAGAGGTGCCCTGGCATTGTCCAGCTCCCTGGGTAAGCAGAGATGGATGGAATAATTGATGATGATTCACAGCTTGGCATCTGACCAGATGCCATCTCACCATTTCTCCTGTCTCCCACTGAGTGCTTGTGTTCCTGACACCTCCATTTACACTAATTGGTTTAAGTTCGTGCTCCTCCAGCAGCTTAACCCACACCTTTGTGTCAACAAGTCTGGTTCATCTCATATTAGTTGATTAGATTTATATTGGTAACCCTCCTTAACCGCCATGACACTGAACCTTCTTAATTTGGACTATATCCAATCACTATCACTATATCACTATTTCTTTATTTTGTATAAAACACCTGTGATTTGAATATTTTGAGAATACTTTATATGATGATGAAGGGTAGCCTATAGTGGTTTTGAAACAGATTGAACCCTCAGTATTGTACACAGAATGCACCTTAGCCCACTAATCCACCTGGACACCCCTGACCTTGTATTCATTATTGTTTCATTTAGCAATACCGGGGGAATGGCTGTCTGTGGCCATCAACTGGTCTAATCCATGGCCATAGAAGAGGTTTAAAACACTCTGGTTTCATCTAATCTTCCTGCTCAAACCTAGCCGAGCTTGAAACCTGCTTTCTCTATGATAGGAATGGACAAATAATGGTCTATTCCAGCCCTCTCATGAAAGGGGTCTATGTGTTCTGTGGATTAGGGCCGTCTGTTTTTTCTTTTTCTCAATTAGACTGAATAGGATAGAAAAAATAATAAAGACTCTCCTGTTTGCACAGTATCACAGGGCTTTGCAACTTCTATACTCATTGCTCAGCCCCTGGGTTTTGAGTTATTCAAGAAAATATGTGAAGTAGTGTTTGGAACTGTGTTTGCTGGTAGGCCTACAGTCGTATCAATGCACTTTGTATATTACCCACATACATAATACCTTCCCAATGCAGCACTGTGTCCATTTTCATTAATGTTTCTAAATTAGGTACACCAAACATAATACTAAATATATACGAAATTAAATGTATTCGTTGCAAAAAGGTTTACCTATACAATGGAGAGAGAGAGAGAGAGCAAGAGAGAGAGAGAGAGAGAGAGAGAGAGAGAGAGAGAGAGAGAGAGAGAGAATCTATTCTGACCAATTTTTACAGGCAAGGGTATGAACAGCTACTCTGTGCTGACAAGGGTCCTTCAAGTTCAATGGCGCATATTTTGTTTTCTTTCTACGCAAAAGGTAAGTTAACTGTCACGCCACAGATTTGTCTTTAGAATTGTATTTATCTGAAACTTGTCAAGTGTCGTGTAAACGGTTATACTAATATGTCCCACCGTTATTTACTGCGAATTGTCTACTAATGATGAATACAGAATAATACAGTACTATGGGCTAGCGCGCTAGCCTATTAGCATCAGCTAGCTGACATTGGGTGCGTTCAGTCGACACAACGTTATGAACGTTCAATTAACTTTTTCCTCGAAAACGTTCAAAACGTTCTTAAACTACTTTTAAAGACGTTTGCTGCGTTAAATGTGCGTGGCGAAGGACTCGTAGGAAGTGTAGCCGCATACTTACTATGCGTGTTTTTGTAGTGTTTGTGAGAACCTGTATACGTCATCATCAATATTTAGTAGCCTACCGTTGCCAAATGTCCATTTTATTACATCTTCCCATCTTAAATGTATGCCCTGACGTTTCATTCTGATATGCATGATATTCTGGCATCGAATAGTTTGAATCAGCCATATGTTATGCATCGACAGAAGTGGTTCTAGAGACACGTTAATTATACTCCATATAGTTCTATGGTTCTACTATCACTCTCTGCATCTGTACTGCTGAAATACAACAATCTAAAGCAGTAAAACACACGCATGTTGTTAGCATGTGAGCGTTGTTCAACCCACAGCATATATGCACAGGTCAACTCCTCCCTGTTTTGTAGCCTGCCGTTCAGTCCACTGCCGTTTGCGTTTGTTGAACTTGCATTACACATTCTACCTGGAAAACAATTGCTCATATACAGACAATGCATATAATAATGATTAACAATTTAAGCAACACTATACAAGTTATTAAATGGAATGAGACATATGCTTACAATATCAATGAAACTGCTAATAACTAAGCAACTACTCTAACAACAGTTAACCGTTTTGGGCGGTTGCCCACTGTGATGTGAACTCCACATATGATTATTTTGCTTGTTTATTTTGATTTCTTGTCTCTTGCATGTTTTTAAAATCTGTCCAATTTTGATTTCCTTTTTCCTGATATTCAATTTGTCTATTACTTAGAATATTTAAATAGAATGATAACCTATATGTGACATATGTTAAAGATTATTTAATGTATGTAAATCTCATAGGGATTTTAACAACACAAATACATAGTTTCATAAGACTGTTGGGATGGCAAAATGCAAATCTCTCTTGAAGCTATTAGACACAAGGATACTACTGGTGATAGGATGGCACTTGAGCTGTCAAAGCTCTTGTGTCTCTTTATCCTGTAGTGACCAGGTAAATCACCTCGTGGAGGAAATGGGTGATAATCCAAACAGATAAGGTCAAAGGTACCTGTTGGCCACAGTTAGGACGCCCTAAATTAGGTCCCTCTGACATAGTGCTCCATCAGGGCTTTCCTATATAACATCCACAAGTCTTTCAGACCTTATCTGCAATGGCCCCAGCGCAGCATTCACGCCATTGCTGTGAACAATACCGCCTTTTCCCGCTCAGTGCATCTCTGATTGACAGTGGGTGTGGGTGCACTTGTGTCTGACTTGAGCCCGTATCTGACACAGGGCTGTTTATCCAGTCCAGACACCCCCACCCCACACACACACACACACACACACACACGCACCAAGAAACACTTGCTCCGGCACACAATAAAGGGCGTGTGTCCCTTGCCACTTCCTTCGCTGTTTGTCTTTCTGAACTTTAATAATGGACCTAGCTCTCTCTTTGGCACATTAGCTTCCTCTTCAGGAGGATCAGTATTATTGTAGAAATGTTAGGGAAGAACTAATGATTGCAGAGCTTGCTTGAACCCCACCCCCATCCAGTGAGGTGGAAGTTCCCCCTTGGAGGAATGGTGAAAAGAAGGGAAGCAGCAGATAAGGTCATTTGTTCTGATAAAGAGCAGCAGCATGACTAATAGCTAAGGTATGATGGGGCAGCAAAAGATGGGCTAAACTAACTTGTCTCAAACATTTAGCTGAGCAGAGAGTTTCCCGTTGATGGCGAAGCTGTCGCAGTAAGTGAAATGTTATTGTGGATTGATGGCTCATAGCTTTGGTGTAGCTCACCATTGACAGGACAATCTAGAGTGTGTGCTTTCGAGTTATGTGTAATCTGCTTTTAAAGTTTCATCACGCAGCTCAAACCTCATATTTGATGATGATGCTATCGGAGCAAGGGATCTTGGGATCCCCAGACCTCCACAATGGCTCTTGTGAAGCAGGGGCATTATTATAGTATATGCGCTGTATAATAAACCCTCCTGTGATCAGCATCCCTCCCTGGACTGCTGTTATTTCTGAATGGCAGAATATGACAAGCAAGGGGGACATCTCAGGTGGTTAGCTGCCGATCATATGATAGCAGCTCCAAAAAGCGCCAGGCGAGGAATGCGGAGGGAGATCAACTGAAGCCTCTATCGTAATGAATGGTTTCCAGAACCCCTCCCCTGGCAGGCTGAGAGGGGAGGCGGAGTCACAGGGGCGGAGGGGGGCACAGATAGTGGCTACGTTTGATCTGAAGGTCGCCAGCCCCTTGCCAGTGTTGAGAGAAGCCTGGTTGGCGAGGCTGGCCCTTATTTAATAACATGAAGGGGAAGCAGACCTTTCTCTCATAATTAGGCCTAATTACCCCACAGGTGTGGACAGACGGCCCAAGGAGAGACAAACTGCCTTTATCCACGGACTTAGAGTCAGATTACCCAGAGCTGTCTTATCTGTTCCAGGGCTAGCCGGAGCCTCACTCCTCTCCTGCCTCTTCCCACTGGCTCCCAGACCCAGCTCCGCTATATTAATAAGTCAGTCTGATTTATGATGTGCTGTCCCACCACGCACAGGTTTAATTAGGCCCAGCTAGTTACACTGTGCTGAGATGGCTACTGTGGACATGTTTAATAAGAGCGCTGCTATAATTGTGTCCTTGGGCTGCACATGGAAATTGATTTATTATGTGGTTTACTGGTTTATCTGTTGCTCAATCACTTTATGAAGGCTGCTCGGTTTTTATTAAAACTGATGGGTGCAGCAATGTTTGAGATCAACATCATCCACAGTATGAACTAGAGGATCATGTGACTCCAGAGTCACACCTCATCCAACGACGCTGTTCTAGCATAATTGCCATAGCATTTCACTGTAGTCTTTCAGGCGATATGTTTTGATATAAAACAGACATACGTTTTGCAAGTGACAGGCCATCCTGTGGCTTAGATGCGCTGGTATGTTGGAAACAATTGAAGGGGCCCCCACGAATAGCTCAGAGTTACATCCTGCCACCGACTTGTTTATTTACCAGCTGATGTTTATATGCCCTCCCTCCCCATTGGCTGCGTGTTTGTATTTGGCTTAGCGGGTGACTCGCTTAAACAGCCACCACAACAGGTCCATTGTTGGGGCCAATTCAAGTGCTGGAAACAGTCTGGAGTCAGCGTCAACAAGAAAAAGGTGCACACGGAGGAAGTTATGCTAGAGAACCCTTTCCCTGCCAGCCTGGCATATCCATTTAGGCATTGCGTCACTGCCCGCCACTTCCATGTCAATCACTGCCAGCCACAGAGTGATGTGATGTGATTGACACCATTGCCACTGGAATGCTTCTAAAGCCCTCGTGTTTACACAGAGAAAACCGCCCAGTTCTAGGCTACTGCGTCCTTGACTCAGAGGTCCACACAGTCTTGCCTAAGGAGTACAATGAGGGAGCCTTAATCCACCTGTTATCAGGGTGAGCCTCCCCTGTCCCTCTCTCTCTCTCTCTCTCTCTCACGCACACGCACACACACACGGCACTGGCTGAGGAATGCACCATGCCCACGCGTTTTACAAGTATCGTGGCTTAACTAATGGACCCTCACACGACACTGTTGACGTTTGCTTTTGTCTATTGCTTCATGCTTCATGCTAAGAAAGAACAACAAAACATTTGTTACAGTAGTTTGTTGTTGACACATACTTTCGGCTAAAATATGTATAATCTGGACTGGACAAATTGATTGCTGATCCTTATTTCCCTCCTCAAGTGTTTTCTAAAATGAAAGAGATTATAATAGGAATGGAAAATACAAATTTAAATGTAACTTATTTACAGTGACAAATTTTATATCCTTTCAATCTACAGTGCTAGTTATAATGAACAGATTTGCACTTTCAGCCAACATTTCCTTTGCGTTGTGCTATGGTGCACACTTTAATAGATGCTGTAAAATATCCCCAAAACACTGACATGTTTAAGCCTTTGCTAGTGCTCCCAGAAGGCTTATGCTTTTGGTTTGTGCGTGGTTAACAAATTACATTTACATACAATTGAATAAAAACATGTTACCAAGTTACCATTTCCACAACTTCAATTTCAGAGCATGATGTAACATGGTGTACTGATTTTGTTCCATAGAATATTTTTAGGAATGTACATCGTCAAGTCAGAATGCTGATGATGTGAGAATGTTTGCAACAATTCTAGGCTATTATTTATCATTATAGGCCAGGCTATAATGTGTAACATAGCATGTGTGTCGGTATGGAATCATATCATGACATGGTCATGACCCATTGTCAGCTTATAAGATACTGTGCTGATACTCTGCCTTATCAAATGCACCAGAATTGATCGGGCCTTAACTATTATGAACAATGTTTTAGAAGAGGCTGTGTAAATTGACCATGTAAGAATTAAGTGAAAAAAGGTATGTGAAACACGATGTTAAAAATGGTGTGGTGCGACTGTCTGTTGGGGTAATGTTGGGGTAATGGAACAGCAGTCTGTGGATGACTGCTTTCTTTGTGAGACAGAAGACTAAGACTGTCCTTAATTAGGAAGGCTGGCCTGAGGTCCATCTTTACGCTTCACAGGCTCACATGGACAATTTAACAACTAACCTCCTGAAATGAGCTACTACTGAATACCGCAGAGCTCCAGTTTCTGTGTGTGTGAGAGAAAGCAGGTTTAAAGGGGGTTATAGGTTATGAGTAAGAGTAGGGGAGATACAGGGTTGGAATGAAACGGGGGTCATTGACAGAGCGAGGTGACCCATTTTAAATAGGTGGTCTGTGTGGACAGGTCAAGTCTTTAAAAATAGAGAATTGTGTAACATCTAGCATCTTCTTTTCTATAACTTTACTTTATTCGTCGTTATTCCACTCTGCACAATAAATAGACTCTACCATTTAAAGGCCCCTTATTTTTTCATTGTCATTTGGAAAGGCATTTCTCCTTTCTAGCTGAACATTCCATCTTTTCTTTTTTAGCATGCCCTAATCTGATTTGCTGTTTCACTGGAGGTGGCGGGATAGGTCATAGATGATCCAGGAATGATGTCACAACTGGGGCCATATCTGACTAGTTGGTTAAACACAATGAGAGGAGTTTAAGCTAAGTGATATGTTAAACATATCTAAATGAGTTTAGACATAACGATGGGGATCTGACAAGCGGGAATAAAGCAAAGGCCTCTACACTATAGTAGCAGTGCATTGCAGTTGCATACTCCTCTGAAGACGTTTATGGAGTGTCACTCACCTGCATTCTGATGATTTGACACTGACACATGATTTCCTTTCGGCATGCTTGCGGTCAGCTGGGTTTCCGAGGCAGACCTGCTTTACAGACTACATAAAAGCTTTTGCTCCCGCTGCCTCTGGGACAACTGCTGTTGATCAGGAGAGCAATGCAGAGCCTGCACCTCCTGTCTGTTTACAGTAATTAAGCTGTCACGCCTATGATTTATGACGTATTGAGTAAGAGAGGTGTTATCACGTAGCCCAAGAGGGTAGGAACAAGACGGAAGGAGGCGCTGAGCTTCCGCACAGCCACAGGGTTTGGAGCTATTTACAATGGAGGAAATAGACAGCGGGTTACGCACTGCTGTCTGATTGCCGGGTGGAGAAAAAAAAAAGGCTTTGAGGCGAGAAACTACGTCTGGCTTTCAGGCAGTCAGGCTACGCAGTTTACCAAAACGCACCGGGATAATAGGTTGCTGAAGAATTGTTTTGTTAGGTGAACCTAATGAACACTGCCTGAAGACTATGTTTCGTTCCATTGCATTCGTTTATCAACTTAAATGCATAGCACAATAATACGCCACAACTTGAGCCCAGACAGACTTCATGATGACTATCACAAAATGTCTCTCCTTGTTATTTTGCCAGTGTGTTGACAGTGGCCGTGCCCATGTCTCGTCCTGCCCCAACCCCCATCTACACCCTGAGGGGGGCTGGTGCAGCCCTGAACACCCTGCAGTTCAGCTGCTGTGGACAAGATGAGCCCCTGCTCTTGTCTGGGTAAGCCACTCTCCATCGGTTTCTTGTCCTTCGTCTTACCTGAACCTTACAGTTTATTGCCGTCATTCAACAACATCCAACTGCACTTTTCACTTAAATTTATTGACCATGAAGCACTGAATGTGTTGATTGGCATTCAGATAGTTTATATAATGAAATGGTAGTGCTGCTGAGGTTTATGAAACCTTTATGCAGGAGTTAGAACGTTTTGTTTGATCAGGGTTGTCGTTGCATTCTTTCCAGGTCAGGCAAAGGCTCCATCCATATCTGGAACCTGAACACTAGGAGAGCCGAGAAGGTTCTAGAAGGTCACTCAGGGAACTCTGTCATCTGGATCAGTATGCTACAGTCGACTAATGCCTTGATAAGGTCAGTTTGGCTTCTTTGTTGTGGTTTCTGCTATGGGTGCAGGATATATCGACTCTGTATCGTTATCGCAATATCACGTTGCGCAATATCATCTGGAAAATGTTGACGGAAGTGCAATATTCAGTATATTTTGTGGAGAGATGCGTCCATTGGTTGTGTTTGATTTAGACAGAAAAGTAAGATGTGTGGCTGAGGAAGCTAATGACATAACAGAGATCGAAGAGGAAACATTACTGGCCAAAAGTAATGCCTCCTCAGTAGCTTGGAATTACTGTTGTTGTACCAGTTCAATATGAAAATGTGTTGTTTTGATGTTATGAATATATTTTGATGAATTTTCTTATAACCTTTGTGTTTTTACTTATATTTAAAAATATCTAAATTAATATCGATATTGCAATTTTCACATTTTTATCAATATCATGCACCCCTAGTTTCTGTTCTACTTATATTATTAGTTGTATAATCTGGTCAGCTAGTCATAACCGAAACGCTAATGCTTAAAAATGGCAGAAATGCCTCAAAACTGTTTACAAAAGTGTTTGTTTTTTCCCCCTTTCCCTTGAATGTTCAACATCTCCACTCTTCCTCATGCCAGTCAGGGACGAGATATGCGCGTGTGTGTGTGGGACCTGAGCGAGGGTCGTAGTGAGGTCTCGGACTCAGTTTGGACCGGCAGCGTGGGCTTCTGTCAGTGTTCCCTTCTGGAGAACACCCCTGGAACCTGGCTACTGGCCTGTCCTGGGACACAGACAGAGGAGGTAACACATGGATGCCCTATGCTCAGATTGTGCACCTATAAAATATACAACACACATAAAATAGGCCCTGAGCACATCACGTTTTTCTAACCTATCCTAACCTAAAATAAACTTCATACACATCTTCATACACAGCTTGCATTCAATGAACAGGTTAACGACAACTGGCTCTAAAACTAGAACTTGACTCAACACATTGTTTGAATTTAGAACACCTCAGCCAACTTTTGTTTTGTTGAAGAAATGGTTAGTTCGACAGCCATGTTAAACAGACAAAGTGCTCTTAGTCTGAAATAAAAATATGAGCGTGAGTGGTGCATGTAAGTTAATGTGTGCTGATGGGGTCTGTGTCTAGTGGACCTAGTCCCTGTGCTGTGGAGGTTGCTGGGTTTTGCTGGTTGTGTGTGTGTGTGTGTGTGTGTGTGTGTGTGTGTGGGTGTGGGGGGGGGGGATATTCAGCCACCTTTTTATTGCATTCAGATTCATATTACGTACAGTACAGTGAAGGAGCCACACTTGAAAGGGACAGGGCGGTCACCTGATCCAGCTAAATGTGCCTTCGCTAACTCCAGGCCATAAGGCCAGGCATCAGGGCGCCTGCCATTCCCAGCACCTCAATAATGCCATTGTCTCTACAGACAGACACACACACACACACAAGACCAAAAGCTACCCACAGTCGATCTAGTAATTTTGTCTGCCCACCTCCTTCTACAAAGATCGTAACCGCACATACTCTCACAGACAGACACATTCACACAAAACTGCACACACGCATTCATTTCAAAGCCACCCCGCTGGTGTACTTTAGCACTACAGATACCGCGGCGAGTGCGGTTGACGGCATAGGCGCGTAACCAGGAATATATCTGGACAATATCCCACTCAAATGTTTTTGTTTACTGCTGGTAAAGAGGCAGGTGCCAGCAGATTGCTGCCATAGCAGAGGCGTTCATTAATAGTGTGGGAGTTTTATTTACGGGCAACGCGTTGCCACACAGGAACAGCCCAGCACCTGAGGCGACGCTGCTCCTTAAAGGACCTCTTTGTGAGGTAAACTTGTGGGACAGATGTGGCGCAGCGATAAAATACAGATCGCTCCCTTAAAGGGATGTTTAATCTGAGGCCTAATGAGGATGAATATGTGGCTCATCCAACACATAGGAAGTAGGAGGATTGAATATCGCAGCATTAGTGACACACACACACACACACTCTTCATCATTGCCTTCATTAGCCTGTGTGTATTTTATCAGAATCAGTGCCTATGTGTTCAGGAAAACAGCATTAATGTGGTGGGGTCAGCCTTTAGTGGGATTTATTATAGACAGTGGGGCGGCTGCCCTGGTCTGATGGATTGTATTGCACTGCTGGTTGGAGGTACTGGGAAATGGCCAGGTTCCGACCCAGCTTTGGCCACAGCTTTGTTAGTTGAATTTGAGACAAACAAGTCATGACTTGGCAGAGCGCCTACAGTTTTGTGATACAGCTGCAATTGTGTATATGTGTAGCTAGCTTCTAAATGATTAGACATCACTTTAAAATGATATGTTATCCCACGTAGATAAAACGGGCAAACAGTTTAGTTAAACAGTTTAGAGAAAGTTTAGCTAAAAACAAATGATGATAAAGCTTTTTTTGTAAAATAAAAGGTCATTGTGCCAGTATCACTTCCTTGACAGGTACGTAGCCAAGTCAACTTTGACCTGAGCACAACTGTCAAAGTTTTTCAGTATGTTTTCTTTTAAGTGATGTTCTAATTCTGTTCCACAGATAAAGATATCAGAGCTGCCCAGTAAGAACATTGTGTGCAGTCTGATACCAGAAGCTAAGCTGGGGATGGTCATGTGTTTAAAACTCTGGCAGGTACGATCAGGACAAAGCTTTTCGATGTGTGCCTGTAAATGTGTCAATTGGGGTATTTTGTTAGTTAATCGTTTTTTCAGTTTTTATTTCTAACGCCTTAGTTTGAAATAACCCCATTGAAGCTAAGAATCACTTACCTTCAAATTGCTTTAGTCACAACTTCTATTTACGTTCTGATTATTAATTACTGATGTGAGGTAATGCAATAGTTGTTCAGCCTATACTGTACATTAATGAAATCCTTTCCAGTTGCGTTTCAAGTAAGACCTTATAACTTAGTTAGGTCTGTGCAATTAATAAAATTGTAATTGTGAGCAAAATTTTGCCTCTAACAATTAATATAATCGTGATAAAAAGATTTCGCCAGCAACCATAGTGTGTCAATGCTAAGGCTCTGCTCTGGCACCACGCTTCGCATATTTCTAGCGATTTTTTAACTTTTCAGCGCAAGGTGCGGAGTCGCACTGCTCGTCAGTGTCCCACTTGGCCCAAGCAGCCAATCTCTGGACCAGGCAGTGATCGGGCCTTACTTGTGCTCTGAATGACCGTTTCGCCCATTGCAGGGTGAAAGTGAAAGATCAATTTGAAAAGTATTAAGGGACATTTCACAGTCAAACGTGTTTTCACTCTTTTATGGATGCTGTAAATCTTTCCAAAGTCAATCGGTAATTGTATTAAATAGTCCTGATTTCAATATTGACCAAAATAATCATGATTATAATTTTTTCCATAATTGAGCCGCCCTAAATCTAGTCAATGCGCAACATGGAAAAATTACATTAGCACAAGACGGCAGAAAGTATGATGTATAATGCAGCAGAATGAAGTAGTACAATCTATTCTCCAACCGACGCCTAACAGTTGCCCGTGGCAACAAGCCTCACTAACAGATATGTCCAGAAACGATCCCATGTATATGAGATGTGGCATGTGATTTGTAGCTGGCAGTTCATTGCTGGACAGTTTTCCGAGTGTTTGTCGACTGGCGGCGAGTCCCAGCACTGTAATTAGACCGTTTGGTGGAGCTGGGGGTTCACGGACATATATCAGCCTGCAGCTGTACATCCAATCTGGGCCACAGAGAAGTTCACCCCATGTTTGGTGAATGCTGTCGAAAGTTTTATGTTCCTGCCATTAACAAGGCCTGTAATTATTTTCATGCTTAATTAATAACGCTTTGTTGAAGGTTAGTTTGGTTTGGGGGGTAAGTGTATTTGAGAAACTCACCACTCTGTTTATGGTTGCGTGCTTGCTGGGTTTGTTAATACAGATCTTTAAGTATCGAAACACTATGCCAAATTGCTCTTTTTTTGTTTTGTTAAATTTACATCTGTGCCATAACAGATAGCTGTAAACATAAAGTAGAATACAGTGATGTAGCTGTTGCTAATAATAATTAATACATTATTATGACTGGGTCTGGGTTGCGGTGAATGAAAAGTGAACCTATTTTTAAAGCTGCAGCAGCAATGGAAGGCTTTTTGTCCTGCAGTGAATCAGGCGCAGTATAACTTAAATCAGAATCAACACGTCTACAGGAGAGATTGTGTTGGGGACATGATGACTTCCAGAGTCACTTTGCATGCTGTCACGGTTTGAGTTCTGTTCCTTTTTGACTTCAGGGCTGCACCAACCCTCTTCTCTTTTCTCCGTCTTGTGATTTATGTACCCATTGAGTTTCAGCGTTGAGTGCCAGGAAACATAATTGTCAATTATACAATATGAGTGTAATACAGTGCAGGCAGATGTCTGACTTCAAAGCCAGAGGGCCCAGCTGATTGTAAATCATATTCAGGCAGGCTCCTTTCATGGCCAAGCCACGATCATCTGTAACTGTCACAGAGCAACTTAGTGAGACGGTGTAGTGGGAACTGGAAAGAGAGGCAAAACTTCACCCATCAACAGGGAAGAGGTGTGTGTGTGTGTGTGTGTGTGTGTGTGTGTGTAAAAGAGAGAGCGAGAGAGACAAAGCCACACCTGTCAGCACACTGTGTGTGTGTGTGTGTGTTTCTGTGAGTTGTATTGATCAAAATGTGTCTCAGTGAACACTATAAGCCCATCTTAAAGTGGACTCTCATCCACCGTATACAAAGGCAGGTGGAAAATGTCTCCGCATGCTTTTAGATCAATCAAAGGAAGAGCAGGCTCATATTGTCTTACACAGCAGCTTCTCTTGTGCTACAGACCTCTTCCTTCCACCGCACGCATGCACGCACGCACACACACACACAGCAGGAGAAAGCCGCCGACACGGTTCTCCCGTGTCTTTCGCCGGCCCTTCGTCTCAGCCTCTTCCAACCCTCATTTGACATCAAACATGGTTATTCTCTCCATTAAGAAAGAGAAAGACGTATCGTCGTGTTGGGTGTTGGCAACAGAAAGCCACATGAATCCCCACTGTCTGTTTCTGCGTTCAGCCGCCCTTCAACAAAACTCAGCTTCGTCCCAGAGGTGAGGGGGAAATTCACCGTCCGACCCCCGTCTGATTGGTTGCGAGCGGTGAGTGATAACGCCAGGGCACGGAAGGAGAAAGTGGCTCCATATGGAGGGCCGTCCCGCGCGGGCACGCGGGCTTTGCCGGGGGGAGACGGTGGTGATGTATGACGAGCAGCGTTCTCCTCCTCGCCATGACCAGGGGCTGGCGGTGGAAGAGGAAATGTTCCTGTACAGATATCCATCACACTCAGCTCCTCATCACCTCTCCTCCACCCTCGGCCATGACATCATGACGGGGGCAGGCCCCCGATCGGTTCCTGATGTGCCGTGTAGGGTCTGCCTGGGTGTAGGGCCTGCCTGGGTGTAGGATGCGTTCACATGAGTTTGTGATGCGGTGAAAAGGGGTCTGCTCTGAATGGTACGGCTAAGGGTCTCCTTAGATACAATCGTAGCCGGGGATCAATGGCATGACTGCACTTCCTTTTAGTCACAAATGAGGGGTTACTGTCCACCTTTATTCTTCAATATGGATGTACAGTAAACTGTTTGCTTTGTGTGTGTGGATTTCCACTGTCGCTTCCTTTAAGAAAACCTGTTGTCAAGATATTGTGGGAACTTTCTTAGAATTACTGTATCTAACAACACAGTATTTCCATCATCTTTGGACTATTTACGACCAATGAGTGAAATTAAATTGAAATTTTGCTTTTGTGTGAATCTGTGATGAACTTTGTTGGTCTACATGATCTATCTAGCAAAATACTGATTGTATAAGCAGCAAAACAAGTGACCAGAAGCCAACCAAAGTTCCACCTTGAAAACCCCATTTAGAAGACCAAACCAACCCTCGCCCTCTTTCCCTGCCTGTCCTTTCAGGGGGTTCATCTATTCGTCTTGGCAGCAGCTCTAGGGGGGATGAAGCTCCTCCCCAAACTCCAGCCCCGCTCCAGCAGAGAGTTGTGTAGAAGGCCCTGTGGAGGATATAATGAATTAGGTGTCTGCCCAGGGTTCCCTGACCTGCGACCCATGACATCATCAATCAAGGAGGTCCCCTACACTTAAACCAAGTGCAAAGGGCCATGGCAGGCCCTCAGCACGGAACGCCCACTCCCGGCCCTGCCGGCATGCAGGGGCCACTGATTTTCACTTGTTTTTATTTGTTTTCATAATCTCTTAGCGTCGGCCCTCGCTGATGTGTTTGGAAAGAATACACGTCTGTCTATAATTTATTTAACACTGGGAGAGAATACATGTATAGTGTTAAGTGAGAAGAGGTTTCAAAGATGGATGAAAAGATGGCAGGCTCCGGCCCCCGCACACATATGGAAAGAATTGCTCTCCCTTATTGCACATGCCTACGCATGGCACACTGCTTTTTTTTAGGGGGAAGGTACCAAAGTGAAGGCCAAAAAGAGCTCCTTTACCAAATGTGTAGGGTATGCTGTGTAGCATATTGCTTACAGAGCTTTTTCCAAGTGCAGTGAGTTGCAGGTTGTAGATAGTTAACGGATAATTTTAATCTTCATTTGTTTAGCCTCCCCAGGCCAGAGTTGACATGAAAGGGGTGAGCTTCAGATAAGAAGTGACATGATCTTTTGCATACCGACCGAGGAAGATGAATGGTGGGTCTGTGAGAAGGAGAGGAAAACAAGTGTAGTCCTCTCCGTCCTGACATTTTTATTTTCCTTCCATGTGTCCTTTTCCCTTCGCTCTCCGGACGCCTGTTCTCCTTCGTCGCCTCCCTCCAGCAGTGCACTGATATATGAAGCAAGCACCCGGCCCCACTTATCAGTTCACCTTTATGATTTACAAGCCCAGTGAGCTTCCTCCATATCACTCCCCTGGCCAGCTGATAGTCTTGTAGAGACTGCCTAGTAGGCAGACTCACTGAGGTTATCTCTTGACTCCAACAGTGGCCTTTTAGTCTGCAAGGAAGGGGTCAGACACGGCAATAATACGTGTGCATGTGTGTGTGTGTGATAGGGGGTAGAAAGGATTAGGTGTTTAAGGTTGACATCGTTGGTAGGTTATCTGAAAAAAAGTATTTTAAAGTAGTCATCTGGTAATGTTGTTTTGTATAGTGATAATTACTGGTAAACAGGACCATAGACTTATTGGAGGATTCTATTTTTCTTTTCTTTCTTTTTTCACTTTTGTGTTTTTTTTCTCTCTTCTGATGTTTGATAATTAGAATTTTCCTAATTATTTTACATTTTATAACTTGGTCTTTAGTCATATACAAGAATATCTGTTGTTAGGTTTCTGTATGCATTTGCTATATATATTTGTGCTAGCTATATAGCCAGTATTCATTGACTGTGATGTAGTAATTCCTTTTTTGCATTGTTGTGAAAGCATTAAATGAAATATTTATTAGGGAACAACCAGATACATTGTTAATGAATCGCTCAGCAGTAGCAGGCCTGTGGTACAGTGATATAGATGGGGAGCAAAGTGACGAGGGCTGTAATGGAGGGAGCTCCAGGCTGACGAATTGAGCCTGGAGTGTCCCTCAAGGTGTCATCAGGAACTTCCACAACGATAACCTCTTGCTCTGCTGTGCTCCCAGGACACACACAGTGGTTCCTGTGGTTTACGACACGGGTCCCCATCGCTCATTCCAGCTCTCCTACTCCTGACTCCTCCTGTTCTCCATCTTCTCCATCTGCCTGTCTACTCTTCTAATCTCCCTCCCTTGCAGCCAGAGACTGGCCATGGACCCCTCCTGTTCGCCGGATACGAGGACGGGTCCATTGTTCTGTGGGACGTATCGCAGAGGTCGGTGCTGAGTCGTGCCACCGCCCACCCAGAGCCCGTCATGTGCCTGACCTTTGACTCACAGCGTTTGAGGGGCATCTCGGGTTCCTCAGAGAAGAACCTTGTGCCCTGGTCGCTTGACGGACAAAGCAGTATCCAGGTCAGTAGACGACGGGTGTGGAGAGATGGTTTGGTCATGTGTTGTCATGATTAAATGGTTTTCAGTACACTCATCTTTTACACCATGTTCTGGAATTATAGTGCCTTTTGGTTTTCCGGGACATGTTTCCAGCTTTTCTTTTACTGTTTTTTTACTGGTTAGCACGCTTGGAGTATGGGTAGAGGATCACTGACTGCTCAAACGCAACTCTACACATTTCATTCACTTTCCCTATTTTGGCTAGTTGTTACGGTTCTTGAAATTGCAGTGCACAGCAAAGGAAGGACCTATGGCCATCCCATGCTGGTTAGTTTCTTTATTATTTTAGTTGCTGTGTCCTTGAGCAAGGCACGGTAACCATCTTATCTGCTCACTCATTGCCCCAAAAGTCACCCTGAATGAGAACATCTATCTGCATGAGAATGGTGAAGGTGAGTGGTCCACCGGCTCCCCCGCACCACCACCAGTCAGTAGGACAACACTGGGGGCCTGCGTGAAAGAGGCCCAGCAGGGCTCCAGGGCCATAAATCAGCCACTGGTTAGACAGGGTTTGCAAGTCCAGGGCCAAGGGCCAGGCCGCTGTCCACACACACACACACACACACACACACACACACACACACACACACACACACACACACACACACACACAAAATCATTTTAGGGTTGGACAGTCTGGTCAATATATCTTATTGTGCTGTTTTTCTTATTTATGTAATATTTGTCGACAGTCCAATAAATATTGGTCTTTATAAAATGCCAGATGAGAGATGTCCTCTTAAACAAATGCTTGATTTTTATGCAAGTTTTTAAAAAAAACAAAATGAAAAACTTTTGGATTTCTTTTTTTCTTTTCCTTCTTGGAAGTTTTGTTGAGTTTTAATTTACAAATGATAACAAAATAAACTAATGGAAAACCATTATTTTTACACTAAGGTGGATGCCTTCTACAAAAGAAAAAAATCATAGTATAAAAGATAAAATGGCAACACACAGTCTTGTCCATACTTTATGCTAAGACACCTTCTGCCATTTTGAGTCTGATGGAGAGTTTAGACCCCCCAAAATTTGTATGGTACATCACTCTTGCTATAATTCATTTGACATAAGAGCCAGCGCATCTGAGTCTCAACGCCTCATTTGACATTATATTTTCTGTCTATTTTATGAGCGAAGGGGAATGGCCCCACATGTCAGCCAGCCCCCATGAATCAGTATGGAGGGGGAACCTGAGGCTGATATAGTACACCCCGGGACTGTACAGGCCTATTATTCTTTCCGATGCTTTTTGCAATGGTTGAAGTAGAAGTATTTGTTTTGCACCTTTCTTTCCCCACCCTGAAAAAGCATCTAGAAAAACTCTGGGAAGTGTTTGATTCGATAGAAAGGGGTTTATTTGGTTGATTTTGCTGAAGCAAAATTTTTAAAAAATAGTTTCTGTGTATAATCCAGCATGAAGGCGACAGGAAAAAAGCACAAGGAGTGGAAAGGAACCAGTGTGGGGTGGGGGGCGGGGGGGCTGAAGTGCAGCCTTGTGTGACGTCCAGACATGTATCCCCGGTCCTTCCTACAAAAGTATTTTTGCGTGTCGGTACTGATGGCTCCCGGGTCCTGGGCCTTGACGGATGACCTGCGAGGGGTAATCAAAATATGAAAAGGTTGGGGGGGCCCCTTAACCAAACCAAAAACACGTCTGCAGTAAAGTGAACAGTAGTTCACAGCGGGAGGCTGCAATAAAACCTTAGGAGGTCCATATGTGCCACAGAATCCGGCTTCCCACAAATCACCGCCCAGCAGAATGGATCTGGCTGTTTGGGAGAAGGATGGCAAACTGAATTTGACACAACACAGTGCCATTATGATTTAGTGGAGGTGAAGGGCTTGAAGTAAGTTTATCAAGCCCAGATAAGGACAGATAGCCTCAGGGAATGAATGTTAATATATTACACATGGCTCCCAGAGGCCTTTTATCTGATCCCGATGAGCTTGGTATCTATTCCTCAAGAACCATGCGTCATCTTTTCTAGGTTTCCGTATCATTGTAGAATGCATTGTTGTGTGCATCAAGGTGGGAGCATGAGGGTGTGGGTGTTTCTAGTTCAAAAAGCTTTTAAGCGAGGTGGACACACGTTTAGGCGGTCAATCATGCACTTGTGTATTGACAAGTGCAGGGTTCCTCCGGAGTAAAGCCAAAAGAGGCAAGCTAGCTGAAGAAAGAGGGTATAGACGGGAAGATTAGCAGGGTAAACCAGCCATGGCTGACAGTGTGCTCTCTTCAGAGACATGATGACAGCTCTCTACAGGTGGAGCATCTGAGCCTCATCTACTCCACAATGTAAAAACACCCCTACTGTCCCTTAACACTCAACCTCCCCCTCCTCCCATCTCTCGCACACACGCGCACACACACAACCTGCGTGGTGTCTACTGTGAATAGCCCTTTACCCCATAAGGTCCCATCAGGCCCAAGCTTAAATGGAGCGGGGGTTGTATATGTATGACTTGAATCATAGCTTTTATTATTTGTATCCCAGCTGGCATAGATATCATGTTTGAGTTTATTTTACTCCCCATCCACCCCCTTCCTGAATGGGACTAGTCACCTGTTTGACACGTCCATCTCCTGTCAGCCCCAGTCAAGCTCTGACAGGCCAGGTGACAAAAGGCTGTAATCTCCCTACAGCCGAGTGTGATTCAGGGAATGGGTGTGTCAGAAATACCAGTAAAAAAAATCCGTCCTCGGGCCAGCGCCTCAAGTGAGTGAGTGATGATGGGACGTTTCACTAAAACAGCGTAAATGTCGACGATCTGTGCCAAGGCCAAAGAGGAAGCGGGACTCGAGTGAGATCTGCCAAGCGGATGCTCTTTTTGAATGTCTTTTCTGTCGACGAGATGCTAAAAATGAAAACACAATTTTTGAATTTTGTGAGTTTGTATTGGAGCTGCCGTGGCCACAGAACGTCCTGCAGCCCAGCTGCTGAGAACAGCTTTTATGTTCCTGACAGCTGAGAACACTGGCATTCAGACAGCCAGTCTGATGCTTATGTGCATCTATGTGTCTGTGGGTGTACAGTGCACACACGTTGTAACACGGGCCAGTGAGGAGTGTTTAAATTGAGGGGGAAAGATTGGAGGATAAAGGATTGGGTCCAAAGACCAATTTCGCCTATGTTGGAATTATGATGTTTGGGGATGGGGAAGAGAGGGGGAGGAGGGGGGGGGGGGGAGTGAGGAAGAAAAATGGGCCATCCAGTAGAGATCAAGACTCCCAGGTTAGATTTAATGTATTTCATTAAGGCTTGCAGCCCAGACTAATGGCACTGCTACAAGATCGGCAATGTTTCCTCTGTATTCGATCAGGCAATGCAGAAGGAACATCATCACCATTTCTGCTGAATATATTAAATAAGTGGACAGTATTATGATTTAGTCAAATTCCCCTCAGATTCCCAAAGAGGAGCAGTTCTTGTATGAAGAATGAATGTTTGCATTATCTAAAGGCCCTGTCGGCACTGCAGGATCTGCTGGACACAAACTGGGACAGCGTAAGCAAGAAAGCTAACATTACCTCTAAGTACCAGGAATTACTGACTAGTGTTCCATCAGTGGGAAGGTTTAAGTCATTGAATGTGTAGTTGAAGACATACCTGCCATTTGTCTTCTGATCATTGTTTTTTGTTTTCTCCATGTGTTCTCGAAGAAAGTAAAAACTAGTAATTTACTGCTTACTAATAGCTCTTGAATGAAATAAATGAATTTCCTGACAAACTATGGGAAGCAAAACAAACAAAAATAGACACTTAAACCTATCGTTATCAGACGTATAATGGAAGCCAGATGGACAGACGTTGGGGCATACCAACTTCTTGAGGTAATAATGGCGTTCCAAACAATCTGTCTTCTACCTCTCAGTGTCCTTGTAGCTTTGTATCTGCCGTGTTTTGTCTAAGCAGTCGCCCACATCTTCACACCATTTTTATTGACCATTATGGTTTGATTATATGCGGGTTGGGGTGATCCTATAATGAGAAATATAACACTAGTGCCTTAAACTTTTTGCTTATATTTGATCAATGACAATCCTCAGTTTTTTCTCTCTCTTTCTTGGTGCATTCCACTTTATCCACTTGGGCCAGGAGTACCTGGCTTATATCTTCCACATGCAGCCTGTAGATGGTTTCAGCCCGGAACAGGAGCATGCAGATAAATTCTCTGGCGTCTCTTCCTGCACAAGGCCATTAGTCTCCCTGGACACAACTTATGAAGTCAATTTTACGCTGTCCAGTTTGATTTTAGCTCTCGGAGCCAGATGTTCCCGTCCCGTACGCCGACACACTGTAGATCCCCAGGCCGCAGGAAGAGCACGTTCTCTCCCTAGGAATGTCTGCTACAATGGACCCATTGGATAGTGATCTTGACCACCATTCATTACAATATGTCAGAATGTTGCCCCTTTTCAGAGATTGATACAGTCCTAGGGACCCTGTAGATCACAGGGAGTAGGAGCCATGGATAATCTTTAGCAGGCAGCCGTTACAACTGTGTATTTATCAGGGCTCTTCTTGCGTTGACCAGACCTTTCAATGCAAATGTAATTCATCAGAGGTGCTTAAAGCAACAACACCTCTGCAAACAAGCATTTCAGCAAGATGGTCTCTTTCTCGCTGCAGTGTGACAAAGGCAACCCAAGCCCAATCGCGCCTTCAGAAGACCCCCTCTGTAACTCAAAACTAAATAGTGAGATGCAGAGAGATTTGCTTGCAACACTCGTGCTACAGTATAATGTTGTATGGATGATGATTGAGTCCTAGGAGTCGCCTTGGCCAGGTTCAACAGGGACTCAGCCCTCCACTTGGACCTCAATCATCAGATCAGCTGATAGTATCTCCCTTTCACTGTTTGCGTTGGACACACTTTCCTAGACGCCAGTGATTAAGTGGCTTGCTGACCTTAATAACTGAATAATTGTTTTCTCCTTGTTTCCTATTTGATTTGAATATTAGAGGAACTGATAGCTGTCACAGTTACAGTTACAATTATATAGCTTTACTGTTGTACAGTAAACGTCACTGTTGTACAGGTTTTCATGTTGGAATGTACAACATTTCTTCCATAGCCTCTGACTTGCTTTTCTGTTTCTATAGCTTATGGACCCTGTCACTATGGTGAATCCTGGCGTCTCCCATCTATGTGTCCGGAGCGATGGTAAAGTCATCGCATCGGCGGGTTGGGACCACCGCATCCGCTTGTTCAGCTGGAAGAGGCTACGTCCTCTGGCGGTTCTTCAGCACCACACTGACATGGTTCTCAGTGTTTCCTTCTCTGACCACCAGGACCCCAAACACAGGCTCGTGGCTGCTGGCTCCAAAGACCAGCGCATCAGCCTCTGGTCCATATACAATGATGGAGCTGACACCACTTAACACATGAGCACTGGTTGATTTTGATATTTGGACTAAGTGACTTTTCCCAAGCCCCGCCCTGTTTTGTATGTCCTCCAATAACAATTGAGCATTTTTTGAATCTTATGGAACCTTCCGTCAACTGTCTGTCTTGTTGTAATAGCTTTCTATGGTGTTTTGTCCTACCTAGTTACAGTAACTAGGTAGGACAAGTGAAAGGGGCGGGGCTTGGGAAAGGTCAATTGAAGACTTCTGAAAATAGTTGTGAATCGTGATGTTGTGCTGCTAATCTGTAACAGGCAAGAATATTGCATCTGTCTTAATTCTTTGTTCCAGAACATTCCTCCTTATAGACATAGTGATTCCTTTATATGGAAAATCAAAGAAGCTCATGGTGATGTGTCCTACATTATATTATGTAAAAGAGGACAACAACTGGATTTCTGTTAATTAGATTACATCAAGGCCTATTATACTATATAATATACGATATTTTGCAGCTCTTTTATTGTGGTCGATTCAGGTAGGAGAATTCGCTCCAGCAGACTTGAATTTGAGGTATTAATTTAAAGTTTATGTCACCTGAGCAGTTGTTTAATCCACTGTTATGCTCACAGGCCTCCGTTTAACGTGCCCGCCAGTCTGACCTGATTGTTCAAACAAGTTTAATCATGGTGGACTACACAGAACACTGTTTTAGAGAGCTGATGAACACAACCAACATTTTTTTTTTGTTTGCTTTGTCTGGTTTTTATTACTAAATATGTTGACGTTGCACATCTACAAGATTCATTTGACATATTATTAAACATACTTGTACATTTGAAATGTTTTTCTTTTTTTAACACTGCTTTATTATTTAAATCTTAAATGGGGCTTTTATAAAAAATCTAATGTTCTATCCCTTATTTCTTAATTTTAAAGTCTATGGTTATCATTTTGAGAACCACATAAATTATACAGTGCATCCGCAAAGTATTCACAGCGTTTAAAATGTTCCACATTTTATGTTACAGCCTTATTCCAAAATGGATTCAAATATTGTTTTCCCCTGAAAAGTCTACACACAGTTCCCCATAATAACAAAGTCAAAAAAGTTTGTTTAAATTTTTTGCAAATGTATTAAAAATAACAAAATCACTTGTACCTAAGTATTCACAGCCTTTGCCATGACACTCAAAATAGAGCTCAGGCACATCCTGTTTCCACTGATCATCCTTGAGATGTTTCTACAACTTGATTGGAGGACCTATAGAAAATTCAGTTGACTGGACATTATTTGAAAAGGCATACACCTGTCTATATAAGGTACCATAGTGCATGTCAGAGCACTAACCAAGCCGAAGGAATTGTCTAGAGATCACTGAGACAGATCATTCATAAATGGAAGAAGTTTGGATCCGTCAGGACTCATCCTAGAGCTGGCCGCCCGGCCAAACTGAGCGATCTGGGGAGTAGGCCTTTAGTCAGGAAGGTGACCAAGAACCCTATGGTCACTTTGACAGAGCTCCAGCGTTGCTCCGTGGCGAGAGGAGAACCTTCCAGAAGGACAACCATTTCTGCAGCACTCCACCAATCAGGCCTGTATGGTACGAGTGGCCAGACAAAAGCCACGCCTCAGTAAAATGCAAATGACGCCCCGCTTGGAGTTTGCCAAACGGCACCTGAAGGACTCTCAGTGCATGAGAAAGAAAATTATATGGTCTGATGAAACAAATATTTAACTCTTTGGCCTGAATGCCAAGTATCATGCATGTCTGGAGGAAACCAGACACTGCTCATCATCTGGTCAATGCCTTAAAGTGAAGCATGGTGGTGGCAGCATCATGCTGTGGGGATGTTTTTCAGCAGGAGGAACTGGGAGACTAGTCAGGATCGAGGGAAAAATGAATGCAGCAATGTGCAGAGACATCCATGATCAAAACCTGCTCCATAGCGCTCTGAACCTCAGACTGGAGAAAAGGTTCATCTTCCAACAAGAAAACGGCCCTAAGCACACAGCCGAGATTACAATGGAGTGGGTTTGGGACAACTTCTTTGCATTAACTATACTAATTATATTAGTACCCATATGCTCCATACTTCTTAGTATTCCTTTTTTTATGGTAGGGGTGGGGTGTGTTGTTCTGGTGAGATCCTTGTGGAAAGTCAGAGTTGGTGTTTCTCATACTGTCTCTAATAATATCTCAGTCAATGTGCATGGGAGCTCATGTGTTGTAATGCCATACCAAGAGGCCCGGCCTGCACTTCAAACAGCACACAGACGTTCTGCTTCATAAAGGCTCTGATGTCTCCTGGGATGACCTCCAGTTGAGAAGCTCATCGTGCTTCACAGGAAAGCCGAGATATCAAAGAGCCCAACAAACACAATTGTTGCCAAAAATTATCATACTCAGTTTGTGCGGGAGGAATTTATAGTATATATAATATAGAATGTTGTTGTATATTATCTTCTAATGTGAGCTGTTAGGCAACTTGTAATTTAAATTAATAATCATATTTATACCTTTGTATTTGCATTGTAAGATGTCCTTGAGTGTTTCAAAAGGCGTCCTAAATCAAATGTATTATTGTTGTTGTTGTTATTATTATTATTATTATTAGTAGTAGTAGTATTACTGGATGGAGTAATTCTTAAAAGGTGCACACGAAAATGAAATCCAAGTTTTGCTTTAATTTCCACTCCCGGCTAGGTGAGAATCTTTTTATTTTATCTTTTTAATGTCACGGCGTCATTAAGCTTTTTCTTTGATTGGCTCAAGCCTTCATCACTGCGTCTGTGTCTTTGACCCTAATGGTGACACCTAGCATCCATAATAGCTTCCTACTCATCTAGGCTTTGAACAAACATGAGCAGTAGTGGTGTGGGCTAGCTTCCGTCCATTCTCAAACATTGGGCTCATTGGTCTGCTGAATGGCGCAGACACCAACCAACTCTACCGATGGATGGGGCGGGGTGGGGTGGGTGGGGGTTAACCTCGTAAATCACTTCATAATGGATCATTTAGGAAGTCAATAAATGGATGTGGAGATCCCCCCACCAACAATGCTTGGTGCACAATGGATTCAGTGCCTCAGTTATCACCTAACGCGTTCTGTGGCTTTAGAGAGCACCGGGTCAGCCTTGCTTTGTGATTGGACAATCCAGATGTGGCGCGTTGTACGTGCGTGCTAGTTTTTTAAAGTTTTTTTTTATTATATTTGTGTGTTTTCATGAAGGTTTAAATAACCAGACGGAGGACGGATTGCACACGCGCAATGCAGCATGCTTGTTTAAATAACACGAATAACAAATGAATTGAAAATAAGGTAGTTAAGGGAATAATGGCAGTCTATACTAGAGAAGTGAAAGCTCAATGTTCGGCCTTCCGAAAATCCCGAATGCTAGGCCTAGTGAATATGGCGTTGCTATTGCGCGCAAAAGCTGTCAGTTGTCGATAGCGCACGCAACATATGCCTATTGTTCTCTTGGATAGTGAACTGCAAGTGGAAATGTTAAATAAGACCTGATATTTAGAAGAGTCTCGCCGACTTGTTTTTAATAACTTTCCCCAGCTATTGCAGACATGCAAGGCAATGCAAGGCGGCAGAAATGTACACAGAGGTAAAACAAACGGAGCGTAGCCCTGATAGGCCTGTCACAACAGATGTTCCAGATGCAGCTGAGTGTCAAATGATGCCTTGGGTTGCATTATCATCCATCCTCCATCTCCTCTACTTCAATGGCAAGTCCTTGGCACCCTGTCTTGTGGGACTGAAGACATCTGGGCATATTCACTGCAGCAATTTGACTGGGTCTTTGCACGTATTGCCCTGTCTGTAAACGAATGATAGATGCATATATTATACTTCAAAACAACAGGCCTGTTGAAAGCTTGCCAACCCCTATTTAGGTGCCTGTGTAAAAAGCTAATGCTGGTGATATTTTCCAACACTGGAATTGAACTTAACGCGGGATGTGAATGCCTTTCCTAATATTTCCTCTGGAAGGCGCAATTTATGTTCTGCGCCAAAACGCAAAGTTTACACTTAACCTTCAACTAATGTGCAAGAGCAATTATATAGCCATTACAAATATATTCGTTTTTTTTTATAAATGTCTATTAGCCTAATATATAGAAGCTTCGCAGGGTTGGCTTATGTTTACTCATCACATCACTATCAATATGCGGCAGTTGGTCTGCATACTTCCATATACCTGGACTCATCATAGCCCACCTGCGGTAATATCAGCGGTTTACTGTTAATATTCCTTTGTTGATGGCAAAACGGCAGTTACGCTTTATACGTCACTGACTGCTGTTCCTCACCTGTTGGCCTCTGACCAGCAGTGCGCCGGCCTTCATGTCACAGGATCGGCAACCACCGGACCACATCAAGGCCTGTTGCTGTGAGGGTAAACACAGCTGGGTCACTGTAGCGGAAAAGTCCTATAGGTCTCGGCGTCGTCCTCTTCCTGACGGAGCACTTCTCATCACCTCCATCCAGTCAGAGCCTCACGCGTGGGATGCCGCGCTTTACCATCCAGACCCTGTCTTCCCGTTCTAGGCGCAAAGGAAGTCATAATGGGGTCGGGGGTGGGTGGTGTGGGTGGTATGTATGTGTTTGTGTGGTTTATGTGTGTGTGTGTGCGTGTGTGCGTGTATGCGTGTGCGTGTGTAGCCTAATATTTGTTCATTCAGAGGAAAAGCACATTGTTTGCGTTCTTTAAATTTGTGTTTGCTTGTTCTTTTTCCTCCATGCTGCTAATACAATTAATATATGCATATTTGCCAGTATTTCTGGTTATTGAGAAGGAAAACGTAGGCTATGCTAATTAGATCAAGTTAACCACATAACATAGGACATTTTGTCATTTATAAATATGTCAAGTATAACTATCAAACAAGTGAGTTTTCATTCTAACAGTAAAGCCCATTGATTATCACACCTGGTCCACCGTCCACTTGTTGTTGGGGGTAATACCCTAAACAAAAATTATACAAGCAATTAGTCGAAGTTAAAATAAGTGGAAACATTATTTAACCTCTGACACCTTTACAAGCCATTAACAGTCAGAGGTCATGGGCCTCATCATCCTTTTCCTATAGCTCAGAGCTCAATGCTGGCAGCTGGTTTCCGAGAGAGAGAAAAATACATTACTGAAATGAATCATTCGGATACGTTTCCTTTTGTGTCGTGCAGTCTCAAATCCCAAACCTGCACTTTTTCCCAAAGAAATCAACCTTGAAAACAATGCATTCTTCAAAGGAGTTCAAATGATGACAGAGATCTGAAACTCCAAAAATATCACCAAATGTCCCATTAAAAGTGTAGAATGATATCCTTTTGGGTAAAGGGAAATGTCAATGTTTTTTTTACACATATTTGCATTGTTTAAGTCAGGTCATGTTCTCAAGGCTGTAAAAGTTTCAGTAGCATGGGCTTTTTTAAATTAAATCATTTTCATTCAACAGTTTGTTGTTGCAATTCCAAAGAGTAGAATATTTTTGTTTAGCTAGTCTATATATAAATATAGATTATTTTTGTTTAGCTAGTAATAAGCTAATAAATAGCTATATATATATATATATATAGAGAGAGAGAGAGAGAGAGAGAGAGTTTCAACCCAATTCAATTATGCTCAAATAATGTGGGCTTGACCATCCATTTCCGGATTGTCTTATCATCAGTCAATAATAAAAAATAAAAAACTTACAAAACTATAAATAAAACAAGATTTTAATTGTAATACCTTAATAATATCTTACATTAAATGTTTAGTTGCTTATAAGGTTCCTATAGAGATTGAGAGGATTAATACTATGGGAAATATGGACTGTGAGTGCATGTGTTTTTTTAATGTGCTTATATGCATACAGATTTCATAAGGCCAGGCAGGCGCATATCTTAACATTTGAACCAGAGTGCATTATAGTACAGTTCAATGTTTAGACAGCTTCTATGTTCATTTCCACTGACTCCTGGCTAACACCATAGCCTGTTTCAACAAGGCAAATTCGGTTGGGCAGCCTTAACATTTTTATCACTAAGGTAAAAGAGAATTTCCCTTATTTTGTAATGCCAGTCAGGGCTTTGAATGGACGCTTTTGAGAAAGGCCATTCTATTATGAATTACAAGTATTTAATGTTTATTTTACAGATACAGAACAGTCATTCTGCTTCATTTATTTACTTAGAATTGCTGCAAGTCAGTGCCATGGTACAAGCTTCTCAGAGCAGCTCAAGATGTTCACACAGTTTCTCT
>JAODTR010000024.1:4559216-4579070 GCA_025399935.1 Amblyopsis rosae
CATTTTGAAACCACCCCCCCCCCCCCCCCCCCCCCACCCATACAAAAACATTTCAATGTGTTTCAACACCCACTCTGATGAGCTCCGCATGCAAAAATCTTGTCTACCTAGAAGGTTGATGGACTATAATATCATATGGCTTTTTTGCAAAGCAAGAAAACAAAACGTCAAAGTCAAAAAGTGCATTCAACACAAAAAAAATGGATTCGTTCCAGTCTGTAATCAAAACTATCGTCCGTGTAAAGTAGAGGTCTGTTTCGTTTCTCCTGCGTTTGCTGCGTGTCTCAATGTCTGCCCAGCGCTACACACAGGTAAACAGTGCTCTGGTGTGGAGCTATTGCTGTTTGGGTTCATAGGTCAGCAGACCTCCTCTCGGGCTCAGAGGATGTGCCCGTACTTCCTGTGAAGACACATTTCAATAAAATAAATATGTCAGGGTGCTCTTCTCGCTCTCCCTGTCTTGTGGAAGGGGAGGTGGGTGTTGTAACACTCCAATGAGCAACATTGCTTTTAAACGCACCCTCAGCTCGCAGCAAAGCTGCTATAGTGTCACATTTTGTATTCCAACAGTGCTGCTATGGCCACCAGCGTAGGTGGGAGCAGCAGCCATTATCTGGGCCCATAGTCATAGTTAGTGGGGGCACTTGTGGCTGAGTACATGTTAGCCGTGGCGGGGTTCATGTGATGGTGGTACGTGTGTCCTCGGATGCCGGGTATCTGGTAGGGGGACGGCCGGGTCTTGGCCCCCAGGTAGTGTTCATATGTGGTGGGGTACTTGTAGGGATGATGGTGCAGGGTGTCTGGAGGTAGGGAGTGCGGGTCAGACCGAAGGTCGTGCGGAGGGCTGGGCCGGCTGCTGCTGAGGGGAACAGCGTGGAGGCCTCCCGGGACGGGCAGGGCGGGGCTTAGGACCCGGGACATCAGCTGGTGAGCCGGGTCAGCGTGGATGGGCGTGCCGCTAGGGTCTCGCTCGTAGTCCCGTCGACTGTCGTCTACACAGGACAAGATGAGACCCAGTCAAGGATACAAGCACGCACATGAAGCTACTGCAGTGGTACTCAAACAATTTAGCCTATGACCCCTCCCCATTAATAACAGCCTAACATAAAAATGTAGCATTCATATGTGATAATGAAGCTAGATTTAAATCAAAACAGGAATCCTGACCACCACTAAGAACTGCTCACATTGAGAAGTTCCACCTCATTATACAGTATGCAGTGTTTGCAATGAATTAAACATTTTTAAAAGTGGGACGAATATGCTGAATTTCACTTTGTTTCAAGCTCAATAGCAAGGGGTCAGTTTTGATTTGAAAAAAAGAGCTGCCAACCTTTCTCTGTGCCGTTCTGCTGTGGGGGAGATGACATTGGGTTCCTTGTTCTGGCAAAAGCACTCATGATTGGCAGAGAGCCTGGCCTGTGATTCCTCGGCCTGAAGCAGAGAGAATGCCTTTAGTTAGCCTGCATACTTCTTTAATGACGGCAAAGGTACAGTTGCAAAATAACATTATTATATACAACATTGCTATTACATTTACAATATTTTGGCCCACATGTTGCATGTTAGAGAGAGAGAGAGAGGAAGATTTTATATTCTAAGTGTTTATATGTATGCATTAATTATAGTTTGTGACTTTTTAAGGTAAATTACTCACCAATCCTCTGGATCACAGTCCCTAAAACCCTTAGCAAAAGGATTACTGGCGATCTTTAGTTGCGTGATCTGAAATCATTAAGAAAAAAAACTTTAGACTGAATTCTTATTCTACACATGCAGATACCCTAATTGCTTGCTATAATATGTAACAACATTGGAAACGGTGGTCTTATTATTGAACTTTATTTTACTTATTATTCCTTTTATAACGAATTCTCAAACAGGAGTGAAATTGTTGTATCTATTTAAAACAGTCTAATGCAGTACATATATGGCTGGTAAGATAGGCTATTATGGCGCTTTTCCACTGCTGGTACCAGCTCAAATCAACTCTACAACTTAGTATTGTGTTAGATATTTATTTAGACAGCCTTTGAGCCTAACTGATATGCATATTGAAAAACTTCCATTAAGATGACTCACAATTTATTACGCAACCCATTGTGCGACACACTGCTCACATATCGTGTGTCTGAGTGTGTGTATACGATAATCTATAGGCTATAATATATAGCCCAATATTTATACAGCTTTATACATTATAGGCCTAAATACAACATAGCCTATAGGCTAATATGTCCTGTTTTTTTAAGGTGATTATAAAGGTTTCTAAATGTATAAAATATATTTGCAAATAAACATTAGCCACATCACAATAAATGATATTAAAATATCACGTTGTTATTATTATTATTATTATTATTATTGTTATTTAGTTTGCATTTAACATTCATAGGCCTGCCATATTTTCAGCAGGATCTTAAAAGTGACATCGATTCATAACAGTGTATGTCATTTAAAACCAGATATGAGCCTTTATAGGCCTACTAAAAATAATATATATATATTTAAACCCTTAATCCAGTAAAAGGTTGCTGGCAGGGCAATAATGTCAAGCTCACATAATGATCTCCAGACAGAAGTAAGTACAGCTGTGCTTAACCATCGCTGATGTGACGTCGTGACCCGCGGGTACTGTCAAACTATCTCCGTGTTTTAGGCTATATTCCTTTTTTAATGAATGCAGTAGGCTATGAATAAATAATACAAGCTATGTCATATATCCACAGAAAATTTGACCTACTACATGTTGTAGAATATTGGTTCTATCGTAAATAGCCTAATGTTGAGATAAAACAAATACTGTTATACGCAAGCGCTCACCTGTGATATTTATTGTTTGTCTTTCATTTTTTTAATTTAATTGTATAGTAGCCTGTTTGCTTATATTTGACAAGTATTGGTTTTAGTGTTACCTAAAAACATTATTCATTTTCATTTTTAATTTCAGATACTTTAATTATTTCTAGCTAGCCCATTTGCAGCATGACAATACTTCTTACGGCTGCTTACCCTGTGGTTCTGGTACGCGGTCACCGCCGTGAACCGAGTTTCTTCAAAGACAAACGTCTTGTAATTCTCCTCCGCGTATTTTTCGCTGTCTTTACGGGGGTCCACATAAACGACGTGGAACCTTGGCTGGTATCGGTGCATAGAATTCAGAATAATCTGCAGCGAAAATGAGAAAAGAGGGGTGCATTCAATATGACAGACGTTCGTTCTTAAAGGCCTATCTTAATGGGTTGCTTAATGAGTATATGCTATCGCAGGCAGACATATTTTATTGAATGTGATTACAGGACAGCGTTAATACACTACAAGTCCGGATGGCATTATATGCTAAATTAGGCTATTACATTTACAGCAGGCATATATGGTGGTTGGTGTGGTCGTGGGTTCGATCCAGAATTATTATATTCATGGGCTTCCTTTAAGCATAATTATCACTTTAGGCAAAATGTTTGGACTCAAGTGATGTATTCTTAAGCACTGAGCCACAGACCTATTCACTGCGCTTTGGATGAAAACGGCTAAAAATAGGTCTTTATTTTAGAATTTAAATAAATAAACATCGGGCCATAGTCTCATTTGTATTTAGCTGCATTGTAGTTGTTAATTGCTATATGGCTACTCACGTGGCCGTTGTCATCTAACAAGTTGTTGGTGAGTTTGAGTTTATCGAAGGAGACTATCTGTTTCATCCACTGAGCGCCTTTAGCTGGAGAGTCCGGATGATAGTGCACTCTACCGGGGGTGGCTGGGTCAGCCTTACCGGCCACCAACCACGACGAGCTGTGGAAGGCATACCTAAAAACAAAAGCAACAATATTTTAAACTATGTACTCAATGCAAATAAGTATAGCCTGCTAGTGCAACTATTTGCCAACTGTAATAAACATACCATTACGATTCAAAACGTTGCCTAAACATTTTTATGATGGAACAAGGCCTACCTATATCGTTTGTCATCTACTGGTAGGAAATCCATAAGGAGCATATAGTCTGCCATAGGATCCATTCCAAATATTTTCACTTGGAAAGTTGGAAACATTCGCCTGGCGAAGAAACAGAAACGCATGATGTGTTAATACTTATGTTTGGCATTGTTCCCTTTGTGAAGTGCTTAAAAGGAACATTTAGTTAATGCGGTTTGTTAATTTTAATAACATTTAGGCTACACCATGCGAACTCTTTGTCTATTTATCAGCATTTCTATGCTTTTAGACTAGTAGTCTACATCTTTAGTAAACTTTTTTTTTTCATAAAGGCAACTGACATTTTGACAAATTGAATAAGCTACAATTTAGGCCTGCTGGACTGTGACGCCTGCACCTTGAATATATACCTACTGTACATCTACTTTTAAAATGTTGCCTTCCCTAAATGGCGAGTTGGTGCTGCAGCTTTTTAGCACCGCCTAAATAATGTATTACAATGCAATGTTTCATGCCGTGATACATTTCATACGTTAGGCGTAAGCGCGCACTGCCAAACTCAAGTCTCGTGCTCCTGTTTTTTATTTTTTGTTTTGCAAGGACAAAGTATAGGCTATATTTCCAAACAACAATAAAGTTGGCCTGAAAGTTGAAACTTTGTTGCATCAGTGAAAGGGATCCTAAAAATCAACGCTCAATTACGGTCAGTGTCTATTCAAGGCTGCAGTTTTGGATAGGTGAGGCTGAAGTATCTTTTAAGTGCTCTCCTGCGTATCCAGAGTGATAGATCTGCTTTCCCTGTCCGACAGTATAGGCTTACATAGAATCTCTCATTACACACATTCACTTTTGAAAATAAAATATTCAAAATTCTTGTAATTGAAGGCATTATCTGATAAATAAGGAGTATTGCGATACAAATAGCATCTTGAAACGTTAGGCTAAATATAAATATTTACCTAATTAAAGTTGGGGAGCAATATGAAAAGCATGTAGCCTAAATGCATGCCCACCATTGTAAGCGCATGTATCCATGTCATGTATTCATTATAGGATTTGCTTTTGAAAATGTACTTATTAATCAAATTAAGAGAAAAATGTGGAGGCAAACAGTTGACTAATGCAATCAAGGGAAAATGCGCATGGCCCATTAAATCAGATTTAATGATATGACTGTTAATCTAGGCCTATATTTAAAAAAATATTAAAATTATATTAGGGCCTTGTATCAGTCTTACATCACTACTAAATGGGTATGATGTTAACAGCTATTACACGATCCCATGCATCTACAGCTATCAAACCATTTGCATCAGCTCCACAATCTAAAGCCAATCAGACTAATGTGTGATCTGCCTTATTTTAAAATAACAAATCCATATCTATGATGTTCATATACTGCATTTGCGTAAACACATATTCAAATAATACTAATAATAATAATAATAATAATAATAATAATAATACAAATAATAATAATAATAAATAATAATAATAATAATAAAACCATTGTAATAATAACAACAGCAATAATATCACTGGTTAGATTGCAATGTTATCTGTAAACGTAATTATTATTTTTTTATTTGAAATTGTATTTCCAATTATCATTATGCTATTGACTACAATAGATTCCAATACAACCTGAATAGGTATAGGTCTGTGCTCTTTATGTCCATTGCTCAACAACATTTAATATTTAATAACGCACCTTGATTAACTCATTTACCAATCATGTATTCTCCACTCACCTGCCAGCCTTGGTAACAATCATTTCCGTTCCGAGTTGGTTAAATTCGTCCCATAAAGCCTTCATCTCCAGCTGGACGTTAATATTGGCCACTTTGGGGTTTTTTTTCACCACTGACTTGCTGTTTGGCGTCGAGCTGGATGCCGAGGAAGAACAGTTAGAAGTCCCGGTATCGCTCGGTTGGGCCTGTCCGTGGTTCGAGCCCGAGTAGCTATAGTTGTGCTGAGCGGCCGGGCATGGCTCAAAGTGGGCATCGTGTTGGTTGTATGGGTCCCCGGGGGAGGGAGACAGATGATAACTCCCCGACGTGTTGAGGCTACTCAGGCTGCTCGTCGTGAAGGCTGCAACATCGCAAAAATGGGACAGCTGCGTCAGCCACGGGCTGGATATTGCTGAAATCATTCCAAAAATTGGATTTACTATATGCGCTGTATTTAATGTTAAAACACAATCAGCAAAATCACAAAGTTGGGCTAGTTATCTTCAAATACAGATGTCGAGCAGAAAGCACCACTTTCGATTCAAAAGTTCCGTCCTGAGTGTTCATTAATCCGTAAAGCTGCATCCAGTGGCAGCATAATATGCTTATTGCAAAGGAAAAATGTCTGAATGCAGACAAAATGTTTACTAATAACGTGCTCGAAGTGAAATATTTTTTGAACGCGTAATTTCTGTTTCCTAAATACGACTGCAAGTAAATCCAGACGGCCTCTGTTGTACTGCACTGCTGTGTGCTTAACTGCGACCCAGTCTCTTCTCTTATCTTACACAGAGGGCCTCCCCTTTACGATAAAACCGGTTCTTATTTCTATTTAGATAAGGAACTGCAGGTAATGTGGCTTTCCTCGCCATGGGACGAAACTGATTGACAGAGAAGTGCGCCCCTTTTTAATGGGCTTTCCGGCACCCATTACTTTTGGATAAGGGTATCGCCCACATCTACCTGTTTACAATAGATGGGTTTTCTGACACAGAGTGTAAACGTTTTGCAAGGTAAACAAACATTAATTTGCATGATCCAACAAACAGATTGTGCAGCCTGGTGGGCTATTTGTCTTTTACTTGACAAATATTGAGTCGTCTTTCATTGAACATGGTCTGTTTTTACAATTACGCATGGGTGCACGTCTTGAAGTTGACAATGCAAGTTTTTGTTTGAAGCAATAAAAGTTATATTTTACCCCATGACCACTTGTGTATGACAATAGTCATATTTTGGCATTAGCCAGGTTTTGCACAATAAAATATTTTTAAGTTACTGCAGGCCAACTATTTCAGAATGTATTCCCAGTAAGATGTCACTGGTGCGTTCAATCAGCTCTAAATCTGAAAAATTATCGAAATCTATATACTTCTGAATATATGTATATGAGCTCAATATCTATGTTGTGTTCATGGTTTGCGGTAGGCAAATTATAAGTTATTAGCTCTACATGCTACGAGCAACACAAACAAATGTTATAGTCAAGAGTGTCCTCGTACCTTCCATTTCCCTGGTGACAGTGCTGTAGTGCATTTTAAAGGAACTGTTGTTTTGCAAGTCTGGTTTGTCCAGGCCACTGCCTTTATTGTCAAACGTTGGGTTTCCTGCTCGTTCTGCAGCTGAAATCAAAGAGGCAATACTGAAAGCATTTGCCTTTGGAGAGAGGGGACCGCTGTCGTCCATAGGCAAGAAATCAAGTTGAGAAAAGCCGTCCCTCCTCTGCTTTCTACCCGCTTGATACGCGAAGAAAGCGAGAGAAGGCTGTGCACAATGGAACTGAACATGCGCTGAAATAGCTTTACATTCCGACACAGGCGTACTCGTGAGATAGTCTTGCGTGTTGTATAGGCAGCATATATTGTTTTTCGAGGCAAAGTATTCCCACGGCTATGTTGAAGGGCAGTTCGAAAACTTCACTTGCATTAAAATTCATTTGATTTGCCCAAACATGTCCTGTTGTATCAAAACATTGTTCCGCGAGTGAGCTTCACTTCTTCCCCCATTCGGCGGCGATGTGATGTCATATGAGTTCTCTGGTCTGAGGAGAACCTACTGCTGATAGAATGTCAAAAGTGAGAGCTCCCCGCCTCCCAGGCTCAACTCTGGAAAAAGTGTTTGCGCGCTCCCCTGAATGTTTTATTTGAAGGAGGCCTTGCCAGTCATGTGCTGCATTTGAATTCAGCTCTTAGGGGAAAAACTCAAACGTCACTGCAATCCGGCTTCAAATGCTCTGCTTTTACAATAAATTTTGGACCACGCCTGGGCGCGTTCAACATTTGTCCAAACTCAGAATGCATCTTCCTTATTTTACTCATAATCGTCTGTCAAGTTAAGATGAAATTAGAAATTATTTTTATGTATTATGGAAGGCATATATTTACAATATATTCACATTTGTTTATTATGCTTTCTATTTCCTTCAACCATTCATCCATCCGTCAGTCCATCCATCAGTCCATCCATCTATCTATCAATCCATCCATTTTCATCAGGTTTCTGATCATAACCGAGTGAGCATAAGACCATTTCAACATGTGATAATGCTATATAGGCCTAGACGCATTGTACAAGATCATTATACTGCAATAGGCCATTTTACAGACACTGAAACTTTATAAAGCTGCATCGCATCGTCATTCGCTATAGTTAGGCGCTACCACAATAATAATAGCCTGCAGGTATATATGGCGAGAATGACTGCTTTGGCGAAGGTACTGATCACCCACGCCAAACAATATCCCATGGTTATCTTGTGATCAAGGTTCATATGAGCGCTAACAGCATTTTTATTTTTCGCGCTGTTATCGGATTTAGTGTAATTAAAGTTATTGAATAACGTGTGAAAGCAACGTGCGCTAATGGATAAACGAGTTAGTGTTGGATAAGCCTAAGGTATATTTGTTCTGCATGTTTCTCTTGCAGCTAATTATTATAAATAAGCATGTTTTAGCATAGGCATATGATAGATCGAACGATTGCGACAATATAAAAAATATATATAATATTAAATATGAAATATCAATAATATATAATATATAATATTACATATGAAATATCAATAATATATAAATATAAATAAATATATATAAAGCCTATATAGTCTACTGTATACATATTATGTCCAATTAAAGAACTGCTATAATAATGTATAAATGCAAAATAAACCTTACTCAGTTGGCTTATTACATATTTTAAAGTGTATTAGCCTACTTTATTTACACCCGTACATTTTTAAAGGTGGCTAATTAAAATGAGTGTGACTGCATGCTCTTTAAACGACACGGTGTGCAAATAATTTGTCTATAACTTCGTGACAGATCAAGTGCTTCACCTCAAATCACATCCGTGTATTCATTCCTTTTTATCAAGACGATGCCATTGCAGCTCACTTCATCATTGCCAAGTCGGAAGCCTCTTTTGTAAATACTTAGGTGATAACAGACAAAATACAGGACTCGAATAAATGGTAAGAGACTGCGTTGGAATTTGCTTGAAGATATACATTAACGGTGGACGTTACAAGAATACCATACTTTTTAAATGGGAAGTGGGACCATTGCACATATACAAACATCTATTAGTCTAACACTGAAACATTAAAAAAATAATATATTGGATGGTAAAGCCAAATGTTTCAAAGGGTACATTAAAGGCTATTCTTTCATGACTTTCAGATGCTTTTTTCTTTCTTGTTGTTACTACTGCCTGGTTCCCTGTTGTGTGATGCACAGTGTGAATATGATTACTTATCATATTTATTGCCACACCGAGCACAAGTAAATTAAATCAATCGATTATGATGCTTATATCAGGCTTAAAGGTGGCATCAAGCATGCTTGATGCATGACGGCAGCCGGACATAAATAGTCTCTAACTGTATTTCTGTAGCAGATATGTTCCTGTCCAATAAATCAATATGGCATGTTGTGGTTCATTTTAAAGATGATATATACACACACATATATGTATTTTTTTATTTATCTTATGAGCAAACAAAATTATTACAAAATTATCTGTTTGTTGTCCCGTGGATGGAGAGGATAATCTTAGTTATTTATCGGTTACTGGAAATCGTTTTTGCATATTATAAAGGAAAGGATTTTGGCATTTGCTTGAAACAAATTCGCGTAATACTATTTCCAGCAGCTAACACATTACAAGGCCTACGAGCACAAAACTACGTGTTTACCTTTCTTTGCAAAGATATTAGCATACTCGATAAAAACGATGTTAATGTAGGGCAATTTAATGTCTACCCAAAACGCTATAAACTGTACAAAATTAGATAGGCCTATTAGCGTTCCTTACTTGTTGCAACCACAAAATCAGGCAACTTAATTTAACCTAATTTAATTAGATATTCAGTTCGAATTATATTAGACCAATTTAAATGAATGTAAAACATTTTTAAATGTATTTGGAGTTTTTAAAGTGTTTAATATCGACATGTTTTAAATAATCTTAACAGTATTTATTTCTGAACTCATGCATAATTGAATGTGTCAATTGTATTCTAATTAATTATGCAATATAGTGTAAAATGTTTACCAACCCTGGATTTGACACTAATGATCTGAATTGAGAACCCTGGGAGAATGCATGGTCCGACCAAAAGCAACTAGAAGGCTAGTTATGTGTATGTGTTTGAGTGTGTGTGTGCGCGCGCGCCCGTGCGCGCGCGTGTGTGTGTGTGTGTGTGTGTGTGTGTGTGTGTTTCTGCGCTTTTACGCATATAGCTCATAAAGACTGATGCTAAAGTCCTTAACTAGTCAAAACATATAATTACTGTAAATGTATCACACCAATACAATCAATGGCTGTATTTTATTAGAAATTCCCGGCGGGCTATTTGTGATATTGATGCAACATACAGCCTTACGCTAGTGTGGGGTTCCTTGGATCCCATATTTGGACTTCTATGTGTGGGCCAGAGCAAGTGCATTCTGTTGTGGTAACAAGATAAATCACTAAAGCCTATTTCACAGCCCAGATCTTGGAAATGTCATGGCATTGTCTGTGCAATATTTGCGTAATTGGCATATAGGCATGCATATAAGGATTTATAGCCTATACCTTGCAGTCTGAAGTTTAAATACACGATAGGCCTATAATGATTTTAACAATCCTATTAAAAAGTATTAAATTGACTACATTATAAAATTAGACCTATGTTAACAAAATGGCAACACATAGCATAATAGCATATAATAGCATATAGTCTATCCATTGATAATAAAGCAATTATTTTCACATGTACTCTATATGACATTGATTGTAGCCTATGTGACCATGGTGGCGCATTTCACGTATAAAACCCTATCCTATCTAAATATTAGTCTAAATCCCTGAATAAGACGCGGAGGAAGTAAGCAGTTGACTGCTGACAGCTCAGTTGCCGGAGGTCTGCCCAAGGTGTCAGTTGAACCAATTCTTATACACATATATACTGAAGGCAAAAATGTTACTATCACATATTTTAAACATTGTCGGCTATGATGTTATTTGCCTTTATGAGCCACCAGATATAATTAACTCTAAAAAATGTTATTTTGTCCACATACTAATATATACTGTAACATATTGTTTGACAGCAGAAAGTTTCAAATAGCTAGGGTCTATGTGTTAAATATAGGAAGCCAGATCGGCTTATGAACCTGATAGCAAATACAAATCATAAACACACACTCACATCCCACATAAAAGTATCACAAATATCTGTATCCTTTTATTCGTCTAACAAAATCGTTCTATCTTAAATATAATTTGACAAGAAATATATGGAAGACAATTGGATAGTGGATATGCTAAATGCACTCGTTTTATATAGCACAATATTCTAATAGGCTACATGTCTTATATGTATTATCTTGCAGGTAATCGTTTAACTTGTTTTATATGTCCTCTTTCGACTGTTTTTGTAAAACATCAAAAAGTATTTATATCATTTCCTATTTCAACAATGAAAGACTGAATAATTAAAACTGGTCTTGAAAATTTGGGAAGTACATTTCTGGGGATATTTTCTAGACCTGAACTTTAAGTTTAAAGTTGTAAAGTAAATCGTTATTTTCTCACAAAAATACAGTGTGTTTTAAACAAATCTTGTAAAAAAGAAGAAGAAAAAAAAAATTTAAATAGAAAATGCTCTATAATTCTGTAATATCTGTATTTTAGTTGGTTTATGCCTATGTGCCACTTTGTTCTCAAGAAATTGTGTCAGCTCTCATTTGGCTATTTGTTTACATTGATATGCCACACACAAACGTCTAACTTAATAACCACACATTGCATTGGAGAAACAGAGAGATGATATTCGCACTCAGCGGTCCTAAAGCACGATGTTTGTCACTCCTGTCTATTTATTCATCGATGTAATGTAATCTTGCACATCTCTTAAGCCTGAAAGTTGCCAACGGTATCCCTGAACATATAATGCAGTCACTATTTCGTCTTCTTTGGCATTAGTAAAGCGGTGCCTGGCAGCTTTGCTCTTCAACCACATGGTTCTCAACATGGGTTTCAGGAATCAGGACCCATATGGCAAATCACAGCATGCTTTTCAAAAGTTTATTTTTACTGTCAATGATGTCTTCAAAATGTTAAACCTTTTTCTAAATAGCCTTAACCTCCTAGTTTAATTTTGAGGCCTATGTTGTGATTTTCTTCTTCTTCAGTATAGCCTACTTGTACACACGCACCAAAAACATGGGTTAAAATGGTTGTGAATCCACAATATCCCATTATTTGTGTAAATTATGTATTTAAATATATGTTTTGACCTCTAACTGTGTGTAATGTGAAGTGGAAAGAGCGAGAGAGAATGGTTTCAAAACACGCTGGAATGTCTGCATGGGAGTAGGATTTTTCTTTTTGGGGTTGGGTTGGGGGGGTCGGCAGATCCCTTTTCAAAATCACTTCTTCTTTCACCCTCCCGCCTTTGTTTTAAAACTGGGAAGCTTTTAGCTTTTGAAAAGTATCCTTTTCCTATCTGTGGCGCAGCGGACCGCTCGTCATCACCTCGCCTCTCCCAGCAGTCCTATTGGAGCGCCGCTAAATAGCTGGCATTCTTGCCACAAAGAACCGATGATGTGGAGCCTGTGCCCTCGGTTATCTCCGCCAAATGAATTAAGGCCTTTCTTCTCCCAGAGAAGGATACACGCCCTTTGTCCCTCTAATACATCTTAAGCCAGCATTAAATACAAGGGCAGAGTCTCCGCTCAATATAAATCTTTCACTACTTGCTTGGCTTTTGTCGGTTAGGTCCGTGGTCCTAAATGGACATTAATGTAGCGGGGAAGCCTTCCCCTGCCACCCCCACCCCCCTTGCTTATCTTAGGTCCCTACGTGCACCCCCTGCATGTGTATTTATTTAAATACGAGATGGCCTAGTTGTTTTCCTTGACTGGCACCCCCTCCACCCCCACCCACGACCAGGCTCGGTCCTTGCATGGTTGTATCCTTCCAGCCACCCCTCAGTCCACAGACCCAGACAGTCCTTAACTCCTCCTTGAACCACTGAACCATCAGCCTTAATACTTCTCTGCTGTACACTTCAAGGTCACTGCAGGCCTTGTGTGTACTGTTTGCTTCTTTCTCTGTATATTTTCTATATGTTTTATATTAACTATGTGAATAATGTTATTGCTACCATAAGACTCAACAATACAACTTCTTTTATAATTTTTGTATTTTTATTTCTTTGTGTGACAAGCAGCAGGGGTTGGATATCACCCCTCCCCCCCCCCTATTTATATTTGGGGATCAGGCACCTAGAGAGATTTGACCTTGAGAAACACCCTTGTTACTCCTATGTTGCATGGGACAGGCCCAGCAGAAGAGACAGGAGAATAAGCTAGTGAGGGCCTTTTGTTTAGGCGATACAGGAGACTGGAGAAGGGGAGGGCATGGTGCGTGCGGGGGCCGAGTTTTCCTGTGCTCCTCTTCCAGGGCAGCCGAGATGAAGGAACGGGAAGTCACATGGGAGGTGAACAATGTGGAGAATGGGTCTGATGCCAAGGCCTGGCATTAACCACGCCCTGCATTCCCATCAGGCCGGCCCACGGCGAGCCAATAAAGGACATGGCGCCCTCTAAAACACCCTGTGCCCATGACATTTCTCCTCTTTACAGCATGTTTACAACCAGCTAGGTTTAGCGTCCCCAAGAATGAACTGCAGCGTGGTTCTGCTTGGTGCCTAGGCTGTGGTTCAGCTCACATATCTCACTCTGTGCTTCTTGTCATTCAAGCGGAGAGGGAATCTGTCGAAAGTCATCTCCACCAATCAGAGCGGGCCCTGTGCTGTCTGATACTGATTACAGCGATTCATCATCTGCAGACCCTCCCTGCCACCACATGTTTGTTATGATCTCTTCCCCCCCCAGCGGGGTGACAGTGAAAGATGAAGGACCATGTGGCCAGGCCAAGGCCAGCCGGCGCTTTGCCATGGAAACCAGCACCAATAGCAGCTGTAGCTGTAGCCTCAAGTCCCAGCACAGAGCCCCGTGCTCAGAGGCCTTGCTTGTGTCTTAGCCTGGAGACCCATGGCCAGAGCTCAGTATGGGGATCTGCCTGGCTGGCTAATTGCAGACCCAAAAGTGTAGCATTAGGTGATGGGAGGATTAAGGCATGTTGACTTGTGTTCACCAGGGGGGCTAAGCTGACACTCTCTTCCCCCAGAGCAGACAGTTCCTGAAACCCCATGGAGTGGGCTGGGGGGTCTGGGTCACATTAAGGGGGAACTGTGTGTGCCTGCTAAGGCAGACCACATGACTATCTTGTTGAAAACAAGCACTGCTGTGTCCGTAATGTCAAACACTTCCTCCATCTGTAGCCATTAGCTCCGATTTTACGGCACAGAGAAGTATTTGAGGGCAAAAGGAAAACAAAATATCCAGAGGTTTCAAACGTATTTAATGAAATAGTTCCTTCACATTTTTTTTATGGTATTTTGTCTCATGGTATTGTCAATAAATACATTTAAATAGTATAATCACATTTTCAACATATTTGTATCTAAATCTAAAGGTTCTAATTCTAATCTACTCATTTACTTACTTATTTTATCATTGTAAAATGTTGACAATATTTATATGAACAAATTAGCAATAAGAAAAAATGTATTGCCACATATTGGTGCACTTAAGGAATTAATTAATTAACAATTATTATATTTGTGAATTTTCACATAGAACATTGATTTAGAATTTAAGTTATCAGATATTAACAAAAATGCAAAAAAGTAAAATGCAAACCTATGTGTCTTATTGTATTTGTATTGTATACAATTTTAAATATAAATATTTCTATTTCCAAAAACTGTGGCTATGTGAAAGTAGTGGTGTCAATACAGTCCATAAATAATGTAATGTAAATTGTACAAATGGTATCAAATTAGTAAAATTAAATAATGTGTTTTAATACATTTGAAAATGATTATGCATGCAATATGTTTTATCCAGAATAGGATGAGCTATTTGATTACCTACATTGTTTATCAAATGTTTTTTATCTTTTTGTTCTTAACTTTTTACAAAAATATATTTATTTTCTCAATCTGAATAATAATCTTTTTATAAAAATAACCAAATTGATATTAATGCTTTTTTCATTGCTGTTGTTCTGTAACCCTTTATTCAGAAGTACTGTCATATGCTGTAAAATATGGGTGGAACCCCTGACAGACGAATCAAGCAACACAAACCAGCCTGTAGCAAACATGTGAGTGTTGCAAAACATCAGCATTAATTATATCAGTTTATTTAAATGTTCCTGTCTGTGAGATTATTTTCAGACAGCTTGAATGTATTGATATTTACAAGACAATGTCTTTACTTGATTTACTGACCTCATTGTCATAGTTACCAATTTGTGTTTACATATGACTAAGATTAAATCTTAGGATATAACAAACACATGTTTCACCAAATAAAAAATAATAGATAATAATGTTTGTGAACTGAAAATCAATATTAAAAAGATAATAAAAGAACATCACAGGAAACAAATCAACATAATGCATACAAACAAATGTGCATTGAAAGCAGTATCTTATCAGCAGATTAGCAGGGTCAGGGGCCATGCTAAAATAGATAAATAGGTCCTTGTTCAGCTTGCTTCAATGTTGTCTACTATGTATGCTTAATCATGTTTACAATACAACTTATCAGGCGTGTATGTATAATCAGTTATACAAGTTAATACAAAATATCTGTCAATATATGGTTTTATCAGATGTATTGTGTACACATTATTTTAGCATTTTAGCTGGTATTCCTATGGAGGACGTGCTTGTTATGCTACACAGCGGAATCATTCTCCATAATGAAAGTGTGTAGCAGGTAGAGGAGCTTGATGCAGGACAGACAGTGTCTGTGCGTCTGCTACGGACCTTATAAAAAGCTGTAGCTCCCCTTTGTGGTTTGCTGGTGTAAAAGCACTTGGCACAGAAGTGGGAGAGGTGGGCACTTGGCTATCACGAATATCCTGCTTTAGTGTTTGGGCTTTGAGTCACGCTAGTGATTGTGCACTAAATTGACGTATTATATAGTCCAAAATCCAAACTTGCACATTGTTTTCTTTGATATACACTTCTTATTTGAATTGCACACTAACGCACTGACTCGTCAATAGAGGAGACTTGTTAGCAGAGGCAACGTTGAAGGGCGATGTGTTTCCTCTTATGCTCAACCCTCAGCACGGGTTAGTGTTGTTGAAAACACACCTACAGAAGGTTCTGTCATCACCTGCTTGTCCACAGGATAAACCTCCGGCTGGTGATATCCTTGCTTCCCTTGTCAAGCCGCTGTCACAGGAATTATAGCAGCTGACAACAGTTGCTCAGATACTTGTTGTCTGAGACTTCCTGTGATTTTAAAAATAAGGATAATAATGCAGAAACACACACACACACACACACACACACACACACAGATGCCCACGCACACAGTCCAGTGCATGCTAACAGATGTTTACACCAGTATGAGGACACACACACACACTCACATGAGGAGCGTTGGTTCAAGTTGATGCTTGGACTGTGCTGTGATGTGTCCTAGCCTCAGAGGTTGCTGCAGGGCCTAATGCACTATCAGGTGTCCTGCTGTGTATCGGGTGCCTGCAGCTTGAGATGGCATGTGCCTTCTTTGGCTACTGGCCACTTCAGAAGCACCTCTAAATATTTACCTGACATGTCTCCATGGGTGGCAGACCCACTAAGAACACACACACACACACACATGCATAAGCACACGCACACGCACGTGCACGCGTACGCACACACACACACACACACACACACACACACACACACACACACGCACTGACAGAAAAATGCAGACATTTTCACACACAGGCATTAATGCACAATCACACACACATGCATGCAAGCACGCACGCACACCCAGCTGCACAAGGCCATGGGTATTCTAGTGTCAAGCCTCATTGCTGGCAGCTCTTTGAGGTTTTCACCAGTCTGTTTACTGATGCAAATTATCCACTGGCCGGACTGCAGAGGAGCAGCAGCCGTGGAATTCTCCCTGGGTGGTGATACCCCCCCCCCCCCACACACACACCTTCCCCCCCAGTGCTCTATACACCCCCCTACCCCCTGCAGAGTCAAAGCATGCTATCGGTCACCCTCACTTGCCAGAAAGGGTTGGGTCAGGCTGCTGAGAGGTGCCAGAACAACATCCTTTCCTGACCTAGTATTTCCAGGACAGTGTATCCGATAATGAAGGTTTTACAGTAATCATGCCTACACTGTATATTGCCTACTGCAGTAAAGAAAAACACAGATATTATTGTGTGTGTTGTTTATAGTCCTTTTGGCTTTCCGTAGTCACAGTTTTCTGTATTCATACATACACATGTAAGCATATACTGCAGGTTTATGATGTGATAATCAATCCAATGTTTCTTATGTTTGAGGCTTAACATCTCAACCTGGAGTTTTACATGTTTATTTGAAGATTTTCAAATATAAATAAAGGTTATCCTTCATGAAATAAATAAATACGTATATATATACTGTATATCAGCTATATATATATTCAAATCAGCTAGTGTTCAGTTTAGCCACTGTAGAAAATTGTGCTTATCATTTTAGATATTCTATTTTAGATATATATTAGATATTATAATGGCTGTGTGTGAGAGTGTGCAGTGTTGCTTAAAAGTTCCAACACCACCTAAGATTCAACTTGTTTTCTTCATCCATTATTTTTGGAATGAAATGTGAATAAGCACAATAATGTACCAGAAACAGCTGTGCATCGAAACCAGAACAAGCAACATTCCACTGGGAATGCTAGTGTTGCTGTTTGAGCCTTCAATGGTGAGAATACCCAACACCACCTTTTCCCATTTACAGTAATACTGACCCATGAATACTGCCCAGCTGTGTTACATAATCTTAACGTTCTGTGTGTGTGTGCGTGTGCGTGTGTGTGTCTGTGCGTGCCTGCTTCGTGTGTGTGTAAAAGGGACCATGGCCAGTCAATTGTAATTGTGCATGCATTCTTTAGGTTTCTGCACTCACTTGTTTGGTTTGCTTTCTTCTTTTCATGGTGTGTGTGCATGCAACTGCAGCGCGCTAATCAGTGCCATGTTCAACCAGTGCCTTACCTTATCTGCATATTACATATTTATATTTGACTATGTGAGTGTTTATATTTGAGCATTACCTTATTATATTTACATATTATATATTTATATATGACTATGTGAGTGTATATATTTGAGCCTCACATTATCATATTTTGCATATTACATATTTATATATTTATATTTGACTATGTGAGTGTTTATATTTGCGCCTTACCTTATTATATTTGCACATTATATATTTATATATTTATATTTGACTATGTGAGTGTTTATATTTGAGCCTTACCTTATAATATCTGCATATTATATATTTATATATTGCATATGACTATGTGAATGTTTATATTTGAGCCATACCTTATTAAATTTGCATATTATATATTTATATATTTATATTTTACTATGTGAATGTTTATATTTGAGCCTTACCTTATCATATTTGCATATTATATTTATATATTTATATATGACTATGTGAGTGTTAATATTTTAGCCTTACCTTATCATATTTGCATATGACTATGTGAGTGTTTACATTTGAGCCTTACCTTATCATATTTGCATATGACTATGTGAGTGTTTATATTTGAGCCTTACCTTGTCATATTTGCATATGACTGTGAGTGTTTATATTTGAGCCTTACCTTATCATATTTGCATATGACTATGTGAGTGTATACATTTGAGTGCGTTCGTGTGGACAAGCTAATGGTGGTGTAGAGGAGGCTCCTTACTGAGCACAGGGATTATCAGCCCCACCAAATCATTATCCCCCCCAAGTGCTAGTGGCAGCCGTCAGTGTCAGTCACTGCGCTGCCGTGTGAGTGGGTGCGTGCATGTGCAGGAGAGATGCTTTTGTTGGGCTGAGCAGGGTAAACATGGCTCAGGTTACCTCAGAAGGCTTTTCTGTGTTATTCATTCCATTTTAAATGTGGAAAAATGTATCACATGAGTATGGCTTGAGGGATATGTTCCTGGTAGCCATATGCTTTTCAACTACGAAGACAGCTCAGATGTTGCCATGTGATGATGATATACATTTTATGTGCTCCTTTTCATACTGTCAGCTTTCTAATATATGGCAAAGCCACACACATATTCAAGCATTTATATATATATATATATATATATATATACACACATTCAAGAAAATAATACAAATAGTAATATAATATGTATTTATATATTTACTTATTTATTTATAGCTTTATTTACTTATGTATGATTATTATGATGATTATTAATATATAAATCCACTTTTGGAACACATGTACATGTATGCTGCGTCTCAACATGCTTCAGTAAGACGAACACATCTTTAGTAATGTTCCACGGAAAAACTGTCTGCAGGTGTGCTCTGCGGTGAAAATGTACAAACTGAATAACAAAGCTCTATACATTACATCTCTATATACACATTGTGCTGTATACAATCCATAATGAATGAAATAGATACTTCATCAGATAATAATTTAATTAACACATAGCAAACCCCAAAGACCCCCATGAAGAACTCATTAAGAGAAGGAGTTACCCTGCCCGGAGGAAGCCCGGGGTCCCCGTCTGGAGCCAGGCCCAGATGG
>JAODTR010000024.1:4579170-4597249 GCA_025399935.1 Amblyopsis rosae
ACTGATGTTGATCGCCAGCACACAAACCGTAAGTAAAAGTTTAATGTTCAACATTTGCAGATGACCAAATCTGTAAATCAATGTTTTGATACAGTAACTGCAGGCTACTATAAACAAGTTGAGTCTGCAGGACATGCATATTATCAAAAGTGATAATAACAAAGATAGAATGTCTTTGTTTAATTTTAACGTTTCTTGTTCAGCCGAATAGCCTATCACTTTGTGTTGTTGCTAGCAGCTAGCCACCTATCTATCATTGCCCTGTAGCGGCAAGAACGGCTGTGGTTTCATGATTTGTAACCCTTCATTCATTAATGCATACGTGCTTATGGGTATATGGCTGTTTAGCAGGCGAGGATGGCTGTGATGTGCTATGATATAATTTAACCTTCATTCATGAAATAGTGTGCTTAGTAGAAACATGGCTGGTTATCAAAATGTAACACGGGTTCCTACACAGGGCGGTGGAACTAAGCTGCTGCTTGCCTGCTGCAATACAGCTACGTGGAAGTCTGGGCGGGGTGGGCAGTGACTTGTTAAATTTAAAGCAACAGTCACTGAAATCAGACCGTTATCTAGAGTTATTGTATGATGTGCTATTCCACATAAACGATGTGGTATTTTCACCTAAGCTGGTCAACTACATTGCATTGAGAAGTCAAGAAACTGTGTCAACAAGTGAAGAGGAGCATGAAAGGACTCCTTTAAAAAGTGAATGCTGCTTGGTTGGTATGATGATTGATATTCTGATGTGTTGGATTATACTTAGTCCACCACCAGCATGATTTGTGTGTGCACGTGTGCGTGCGTGCTCACAGGTGGATGGGAATGTGAGCACAATCTACTGTCAGAACCTGTGCCTGCTGGCTAAGCTCTTCCTGGACCACAAGACGTTGTACTACGATGTGGAGCCCTTCCTCTTCTACGTGCTCACACAGAACGACAGCAAGGGCTGCCACCTAGTCGGCTATTTCTCTAAGGTACACCAGCCGTGCTCTGGCATCTTCTGTTGTTGACCCATGCCCCCACTGAAATGTACAACCATGTCTGTCACACCATAATGACTGAGTACATTACAATCTATTACAATGTTATAGAGATTACATTCAAATCTTGTAATCATCCTTTGGCAAAAAAGCCACATTCAGGCCCCTAGAAAGGTTTCCACTTTGGAAATAAAATGGGCTAATGGGAGGTTCAGTACTTTAGTATCTGTTTTTATCCTACTATATCCAATAATGATCTAACAGATTTGAGAAAAGTTCCATTAAGCTGCTGTGTTGTAAAGGGTTCTCTGGTTTCAATTGGCTCTCTTCTGCTCCTCTGCAGAGGGAGGTGCTTCCATTAACATGCAGCTTCACTGCCAAACACAAGTAATTAACAGAGGGGGCCCTCTGCCACCATTAACACACAGCTTCCCTTGTACCTGTTCAGGCTTGACCTGCAGTACACTTGCTTTCTCCCTCGCGTTGAAGTGTACGGTTTGTTTTCACCAGGAGAAGCACTGTCAACAGAAGTACAACGTGTCCTGCATCATGATTCTCCCGCAGTACCAACGCAAAGGTTACGGCCGATTCCTCATCGACTTCAGTAAGAGCGTCATCACCACTCATTTAGACTCACACAAACAAATATACACAGCCAGCAGATTCCAGCACCAAGCTGTTGCTATTCCTGCTCTAGTGTTAGTGTTTGGGTGTTTATGCCAGTTATTGAAATAACACTATGTATCCAAAAGAGACTAATGAGGTAGTGTTTGTATACACACTCGGACCTTAGAACCAGTCTAGCCACATTAATTCTAAATACCTATATGGACAGGTGTTTAATGGGTACCTTTTCCTATTTACAGGCTAGACAGGAGAAAAGTGTACCTGTTTTTCTTTATAACTGTCTCACTGGAAAAAGTCCATTACATTCTGTATAAATATTTATTGCTTTATACGTACTTCCAGTATTTTGATAAGCTGTACATTTGTCACTGAATGACGGGCACAGCAGTCAGCTGCAGGCCTCTACAGTGCGACCATTTCACTCGCAAATGCGACTAAAAATGTTAGTGTGCGAACATGAAAAAATATTTGGCCGCACTTTGTGGGAGTGATTTCTAGTCACTGTTCGCAGCTCAAATATGCGCAGTTGCGCATTGTTATGAAATCCCGGTGCACAATAATGGGTGAGTGCGCAATTGTGTTCATCGTTACCATAACTACACTCCATCCACGCTCGGAGCTGAACACAAACACACTCCCACATTAGCTAAATCTTAGAGAAATCTGTGCTCGTCCTGTCTGATAGGGCCTTAAGTATCCTGCAAGTGTTTTATGTTTACAGTTCTCAATAAAACATGTTTAAATATGTTGGATAAAGCGTTGGAAAGAGCGGCCCCTGGTGGAGAGAATAAACTGTTAACAGCGTGGGCATACAAAAACTAATCAGTGAGCTGGTCATGGTGTTCTGCACAGTGGTGGAAACGGTCAATTTTCTATAGTTCAACAAATCCTATTGGTCCACCAACAGCATGTCAATCAAAGCTGAACATTTTGCCATGCCCTTTCTGGCAACTGTGATGCAATCACATTGACCGTAGAATCGTTGGTTACAGTATGTTCTCGTTAGAGCCTTGTTTAAAGTTGCTGCATGTCCGATTCTGTCCGTAACAACATGAGTCTACGGTACCAACCTTGCTCTCCTGCAGGCTACCTGCTGTCTAAACGCGAGGGCCAACCAGGCTCGCCGGAGAAGCCCCTGTCGGACCTGGGCCGCCTGTCCTACATGGCCTACTGGCGTAGCGTGGTGTTGGAGTGCCTTCACGAGGTGCAGGATCGGCAGCTCACCATCCGCCACCTCAGCAAGCTGACGGGCATCTGTCCACAGGACATCACCGCCACCCTGCACAGCCTGAACATGCTGGAGCAGCGAGGAGACAGGTCAGAGACCATGACTCCCATGTCCACAATGTAATGTTTACATTGTGCTCATCATGATGACACATTGCCCTAACTTTATATTGGACCATGTCAAGCACATAAGATTATACTGTAGTTTCAAAAGCATGCATTTTCATGCTGGCACCAATTAAGTAGTGGCCATTCAGTGTAAGTGTGTAAGTATTGGTCTCTCTCTCTCTCATATGCATGCATGCATGTGTGATTTTTGCTGAAAGTAGTTCTCAAAGCATGCTGCTTAGGGGGGTGCTCATTTTGAAGAAAAAAATAGTCTGACAGATAACTGACACTCGCTAACAGTTAATTGGCAATATTAAAATGTTATATCAACACTTTCCTAAAATAATGACCTAAATCATTTATTGACAATTCTTTTTTTTGCCCAAATCATCTCACCCCTTCGCATACATCCTCAGTTGAACAGATCCTGCCATTCTACCCATTATGGCCTACTGTATGTCAATATTTGGTTCAGTTTTCTGAAAAACCCGAAAAATTTACTTGTGCTGTTATTTTAGGAAGGTGACGATATTTAGAATGAACGAGTCTGTTATATACGGACTCATAGTTATATGCTTAATATGTGTCCCAATGCCGAATATAATCCAAGCTGCGCCGATGATATTCTGGACGAGATTACTGTTTTGGAACTGTGCAAGAGCTCTCTTGTTTATTGTATTATCAGCATACCTACAACTGCTAAGCAGTACAAACATGCTTCTGTCCATTAGCTAGCTGCTTTCTTTGGCTCTGCCATACATTTCCGCAGACCATGCCACTTCGTATCATGTACAACCCTACATGTATTTGTATGTATCCATTATTTGTGCAGCTAATAAGTTACATTCCATGAACAATGTCGTGTTGACTAGCTGGGTGGTCGTTATACTGTCCAGTAGGCTAGCCTACAGTAGGTTATATCCTACTAGAGACGTTAGTCTATTGCATTTTATTCCAACGGGCAAGGGAAAACTTCCAGTGTGTAGAAACTAGTGTAGAAACACCACGTGAGATTGGTTTGAAACCAGGCCTTCCACACTTGTCATGAATCTACAAGCATGCACGCTGAAGACAGTGTTCATTCTCCACTGGCATTGTGCTGACCGCTGTGCTTCCCCCAGGCTGGTGTTGGTGCGCAGGGAGAAGCTTGTGTCCAGCCACATGGCCCGGCTCCGTGCCCGGCCGCGGCAGCTAGACGTGGACCCCGATAGCCTCCGCTGGACCCCGGTCATCGTCACCAACACTGTGGTGTCGGATGGGGAGAATGACGAGGGCGACGAGGACGAAGAAGAGACAGAGGAGGTAAAGCCAATGTTCCTTGACTTGCTGTTCTCTTTCTCTGGCTCAGTCTCAAGTGTCAGTGTCAGCCTAATGAAGGATTGCATTATGGGTTGTGAACAGATGAAGCCCAGTCACAAGCCGCCAACGCCTCCCTGGCGCCTGCGCCAGGAGCAGGAGGAGGCCGAGAGAAGATGCTTCCCGGGGTTCCCCCTTGGCCAAAGCTCCCCGGCTTCGTCCCCAGTGCGCTGCCTGCCGCTGGCCCCAGACTCTCGGCCTGCTCAGCCCGCCAACGGCGAGCGCAGACCCCGGGGCCGCCCGCCCAAGAATTGGCCCTGGGGCAAGGTGAAGGACAGCCCCCGAGTGGGCCGGCCACCTAAGATCCGTCCCGCCCGGGACGAGGACGACGAGGAGGACCGAGCTGGAGGGTGCAACGCCCTGGGCTCCTCCTCCAGCGGACCCCCGTCCCTCTTCTCCCTGAGCAGACAGGCGGAGCGCGCGGCCCTGCACCCTCTGGACATGGGCTGGCACCCCTCCATCACAGCCCCGCGCCGAGGGCGCCCCCCCAGGAAAAAGAGGGGGCCTAAACCCTGCATAAGGGATGGGCCCGGAGTGGGGCTGCCCCAGCTGCCCCTGGGACCCAGGCAGAGCGAGCCGCCCTACAACAGAAAGAGCTGCTTCAGTGATAGCAGTGAGGACGAGGAGGAGGAGGACGACGATGAAGATGACGAGGAGAGGGGGGCGTGCTCCCCCCCGATCCTCACCAAGCCTGCCATGGGGCTGAAGTGCAAGGTGAGCCCCGCTGATTTCCGTATTTGTGTGCTCTGTGAGACACGGCAGCTGTCCCACTTGACTTGACTCAAATCTCACCTGTTTCCCGGTTGCCGTCTCTTACCCAGAAGCCCCCGAGAAAGCGGCGCATGCGCCAGATGGGCCACCCCCACAGCAGCGTGGTGACAGAGACCATCTCGGAGACGACGCAGGTCCTGGACGAGCCTTTTGTGGACTCCGACTCAGAGATGCCCAGGCTGGAGGAGGAGACCCCCCTGGGCCACCCTCTCCGCCGCTACCCGCCAGCCCGCAGCGCCATGAGGCTGTCGGACTCCAAGAGACTGCGTCGCACCAACCTCACGGAGTCAGAAGAAGACGGTAAGTTAGATTTGCCGATGAGCCAGACTGCACTTATGTTTGCATAGGCTGCCTGGGTGAAGGTCCACCGATCCCAGAATAATAGCCTAATGACTATTTGACCGACTACTACCCACCCACTGTAAATAGCCTACTAGATTTAGTTGAAAATTTTGCAGCCTGGCTGAGAGAACATTTTTCTCCCTTTTTATTTTTGAATGAAAATCACAGGGAAACTCGCCCAGATATGACACATTGATGCTTAGTAGCACGCTGCCAGGTTAGGTAATCGTCTGAAGTCTTGCATCAAATGTTTGACCGCGCAACAATGACATTAAAATATTTTTGCCACCAGAACAACTAAGGCATTTAATTCCCTTCAAAACTTCAAGGAATTATAATAAACCCCTCACTGAGTTTGCTAAAGTTACCACGAGCATACCTAGCTAACTTTAGCTCGAACATTATTGAATCACAATATTATTCAAATTAATAATTTTAGTTGATCATTGTAACAAGGTGATTACAAGCGCAGGCGAGTGAGGAGTAAAACAAATGTGCACGGATACGCGATTGGCAGTTAACAGCATTATGATAAAACAAAACACTGAAGACATAACTGCAATAATATCTAACAACACGTCCCTTACAAACCCTTATTACCCACACAACTTAACTGGTGAAATTAATACCAGTAGTTAACTGTAAGTCTGGTGTGTAACTGGAGCGGGCTCGATGTAGTGATGGCCGCAAGCCTGAAAGCCGGAGTTTAGTTGTCCAAAGTAGAACTGAACGGTGAGAAGGAGCACCACCCGTATGGCGGTACAAACGTTACAGCCAAGAGGAGAGAGCGGACAGCTCCCCAGATTTGAGAATTCATTGCGCGGCGGTAATAATAATATAACGCGAACATATTTGCAAGTCGCACTGCGATATATGGGCTTAACATCAATAATTTTTCAGACCGCAATAATAGTGTATTTACACGCGTGTTGCTGCCATAAGACAGTAAAGCCATGTTGTTCTCTTGTCTGACTGATCGCAGGCAGCGCAACATGCAGCGCCCACACACAGAGAGAGCAGACAACGACTGCTTGGTGATTTGTGTTTTTCCTGCTTAATTCCAGCCAACTACGTTTAGAAGAAAAAATGCAAAAATACGGCATTTGTTTTATTCGCTTCAAGTTTGTTTAATAGCCTACTTAACCTGACAATGAACCTGGTTTAACCAATAACAACAAATAATTCCTGACAATAGCATGACAATAGCAGAAACAAAGTGCGTTCAGAAAAACAGGTTTCTGTTTGATTTGGGTTCGCCATGAACATAAGCAAACCGTTTGAGATGGTAATTCTAGGCGAACACACATTTACGCTAGAGGAAGGGTGAAAGTTATAAAATTCAAATTAAGATAATTTTCTGAAATAAATATTAGCTCTCCAAACTAGATTTGCAAACTTGACTTGTCTGTTAGAGATTGCACAAAGAAATACACAGCCTATTAAAACCTCTTCATCCCTCGGCCAGATGTGTATATAAAATTAATTTACACGTCTGGCCTAGTGAGGCCAGACAATATTTTCATATATATGTCTAGTTACAATTAATATTATTAATAGCAATTTTGATTTCAAAACGATTAATCGTTCAGCCTATCTATCAACAGTGGTTGCTCCATCACATTATTATAACCAAAGCTTTATTCTTCCCCATTGGCCCACACGGTGTCCTCGTATGTTAGCAAGTGATCACTTGCCACTTACTGACATGTGCCAATGATATACTATTACAACTCTGTAAATGTTTCTGTGTATTGAAACTTTAAATGGTAAACGATGCCATTACTTTTCTAAGAGATGTTTATCTTGCCCCCTCCCTCCCTCCCCATCGTGCAGAGCTGACCCCCGTGCTGAAGCCTGGTGTGCTAGGGACTAATGTCCCCTCAGAGGCCCTCGCAGCCATTTCAGACGTCCCAGTCAAGAAGAAGAAGGGTTGGCCCAAGGGCAAGAGCCGCAAGCCACTGCACTGGAAGAAGCGCGGACCAGGCAGGCGGCCGGGTAGGCCGCCGGGCAGGCCACCGGGGAGGCCGCCGGGCAGGCCTCCGGGCAGCGGTCACCACCAGCGGGCGGCGGCCCAGATCCTGGCCCAGTCAGGCCACTCTCCGCCCCCTAAGATCAAGATGAAGCCGGGCCGCAAACCCCGCAGCTGGTACCTGCAGCGGGCCCAGGAGGAGGCGGAGCGCCAGAGGCTGAGCACGGCTCCCCAGCAGCAGCAGCAGCAGCATAAGCTGCAGCAGCGCGCCATCAAGCGGGCCTGCAGGGCCGGCGCCGACGGCAACCCCAAACACAAGGACTCCGACGAGGAAGACGACTACCTCCCCAAGCCCGTGGAGCAGAAGATCCCCAGGAGGCGCGGGAGACCCCCGAAGAACCCGGAGCTGCGACAGCAGGCCCCGCCCGCCCCAAAGCCGCCTCCCGTCTCGGAGCCGGAGGAGGAGGACGAGGAGGACGCCCGGCGGCCCTGGGAGGAGGACAAACACAGCCGACCCCCGTCCCACCCCCTGCTCTCCACATCCTCCTCCACCTCTTCTCATCCGGGGCCCCGGGGCCCCCATCCCCGGCTGCCCCAGGATGCCGCCGTGGGCAACAGGGAGGAGGATGATGAGGAGGAGGATGATGATGATGAGGAGGAGGAGGAGGAGCGGGAGGAGCCGTGTGCGGCCCGCAGGCCGGCAGCGCCTCCGGTCTCTGGCAGCAGGCGTAGCGAGGACCACGACGCCGACGACGAAGGAGACGGCCGCCTGGAGGAGAAGAGCAGCAGCATGAAGAGGAAGAGCCAGGACTCTGAGGAGGAGGAGGACGAAGACGACGACGAGGAGGAGGAGGAGCCAGCCTCCCGCACAAGCTCCCCGCCCGTCAAAGAGGAGCCCCAGGGAGCCGACGCTTTTTTATGCCCCGCCCAGAGCAGCGGGACGCGCCACTACGTCAGCAAGAAGGAGGACGAGGGGGAGGAGCCTGAGGAGGAGGTCCAGCAGGAGGTGAAGCGCCCCCCCTCCGCCTCCTCCTCCGCCACAGACCCTCAGCAGGAGGAGAGGCGGCGCAGGGAGCAGGAGGAGTCGGCTGCCGCTGCCGCCGCCGTGGAAACAGTCACCTCCCTGCCGGCGCCCCCCGAGCCCCTGGAGCTGCCGCCGCTTCACCACGACGACCACAAGGGGCCGCAGCTGATGGAGCCCCCGCACCCCCACCCGCACGCCAACGCCGACTTCAAGGAGGACCCGGCGCAGCCGCACCACCCCCACCACCACCCCAACGAGCTGGACCTGGAGACGGTGCAGGCGGTGCAGTCGCTGACGCAGGGCGAGGCGCAGGAGGACGAGGCGGAGCCCCACCCGCACCACGGGGCCTACCAGGACTGCGAGGAGACGCTGGCCGCCTGCCGCACCCTGCAGAGCTTCAGCCACGGCGGCGAGGCCGAGGAGGAGGCGGCGGCGGCGCTGGCCCTGGTGGAGGAGTGCGGCCCGTCCCAGCACAGCAGCCCCCTGCCGCCCCTGCCGGGCCAGTCGACGCGCTCCGTCAATAGCCCCGGGCTGCCAGCGGCCATCTTGGACGCGGGCCCCAGAGGGGGCACGCCCGGCCCCGCCGGGGGCGGCGTCTACACCCAGATCACGCCGGAGCACCCCAGCTCCCTGTCGGCCCCCTCCCAGCAGAACATGGAGACGTCGCCCATGATGGACGTGCCGTCTGTGTCGGACCACTCGCAGCAGGTGGTGGATAGCGGCTTCAGCGACCTGGGCAGCATCGAGAGCACCACAGAGAACTACGACAACCCCAGCAGCTACGACTCCACCATGGGCGCGGCCAGCGGGGGCAACGGAGGAGGGGGCATGTCAGCAGCCGCTGCCGCCGCCGCCTCCTCCTCCTCTGCGGCCTCGTCCGGCTCGGCCACGCCCTCTTCCTCGCAGGCCGGCAGCAGCTGCTCCTTCGGGCCCTCCCCGCTGGCCATGGGCAGCTGCAGCCTCGGCAGCGTGGCGCCGGGCAGCGTGCCCCAGCCGCCGCCGCCCCCGCCTCGCTCCAACACCCCCGGCTGCGGCATCAAGTCCCCTGCGAGCTGCGTGGTGATCGAGAGGCCTCCCAGCGCCAGCCAGCAGCAGCAGCAGCAGCAGCAGCCCCAGAAGAAGGTTCCCCAGCAGCCTTCCAACGCCCAGGCCCCCCCCTCCGCTCCGCAGCCTTCCCCCCAGCAGCAGCAGCAGCAGCAGCAGCAGGCCCTGTCCCAGTGCAGCATGGGTAACGGTTTCTCCTCCACGCCCATGATCATGGAGATCCCTGAGAGCGGCGGCGGCGGGGGCCGCAGCCTGTATGAGCGCATGGGCCAGGACTTTGGCACGGGGGGCTACCCCCAGCCCTCGGCCACCTTCAGCCTGGCCAAGCTGCAGCAGCTCACCAACACCATCATGGACCCCCACGCCATGCCCTACTCTCACTCGGCCTCGGTCACGTCCTACGCCACCAGCGTGTCCCTGCCCAACCCGGGGCTGGCGCAACTGGCCCCGTCGCCCCACCCGCCCCTGGCCCAGGGCCAGCCCACCATGACCCCACCCCCCAACCTGAGCTCGGGCTCCATGAACCTGGGCTCCCTGCAGCTGCAGTGCAACATGCCGACTGGCAACCTGGGCCTTGCGGCCCCGCCGCACACGCAGCGCCTGCAGGGCCAGATGGGCGTGAAGGCCCACATCTCCATCCGCTCCAAGGCCACGCAGCAGCTGGCGCCGGCCCCGCACCAGCAGCAGCTGTACGGCCGCACGTCGGGCCCCGTGGCCATGCAGGGCGCGCCCCGCACCCTGGCCGTGCAGCGCGGCATGATGCCCAACCTCATGGCCACGCCCGCCGCCTACAACTCCATGAACATGAGCCAGCTCAACGCCATGTCGGCCGGATACCGCATGCCCCAGCCCATGATGAACAGCGGCTACCACGGCAACCCCCCCTACATGAACCAGCCGGCCCAGTACCCCATGCAGATGCAAATGGGCATGATGGGAGGACAGGGTTACCCGCAGCAGCCTATGCAGCCCAATCACCATGGCAACATGATGTACACTGGCCCCTCCCATCACAGTTATGCCGGCGTACCCAAACAGTCGCCTTACATGAGCAGATGAGCAGGAAGGCGTGAGGTCGGCTACAGCAGGTGGAGGGGGAGGGTCTGTGGGGTTCCCATTTAACTATGTTGTCATTTTGCCCTGTTCACATGGACCGGTGCACCCCTCCTCTCCCAGTCGGCCTCGTACGGGGGGCGAGCCAGCAGCAGCAAAGGGGCTTGTGTGTGCTTCACACACACACACTCAGCAGCACGGTTTGCACACGGTTCACGGTCGAACCTAATGCGTGGAGGGAGAGCAGGGAAGGCCTGATGAATACAGGGAGGAAGTCAAATGAAACATGACCGGACTACATTAGAGGATCTTACATGTCAGACTGCTGAATGGGGACAGAAAAAACACCAACCTCACAAGTGTTTATGAATATATATATTCATCCATGCACACAATCTTTTAATTGACATAGGAAGCCTTACTTTCAAAAAGTGACTAAAATATAGTATGTTGACTTCAGTTTTGTTTGTTAAACTTCTTTTTTTTTTTTTTGTAATAACATAAACATTTTGTTTTCGTGACTGTTCTGAAATTATTGTGTGCAGTCTGACTATACAGTATATGCTTTTGGTCTTTATATGTGTGGCAATTCGCCCCCTCTTGGTCTCTCAATAATACACACGGGCATCTCTCTCACTTGTCAGAAGGCTTCCCATAATTCTAGATGCGCCTGAGAGCCGGGCCTTCAGCAGTGATGAGTACGCTGTGTTTAACCGTGTCCGTCTTCCTGACTGGATGATGTGCGTAGCGACGCATCAGAGAAACCGAGATCAGTGAGTCACCGGCGATAAGGTGTGTTCATAAATAAACACGTAGCATTTGTACCGTACGCCGCTGTTCTGAAAATATTTGATGTAAATATTCTGGTGGTACTCAATATCCAGCAGCACCCACTGGCTAGCCGTCTCCCTCCAGTGGTTGGCTCAGGAAAGTGCAACACCTTTTTTATTTTTCCCCCCACACCACTGCACTCCACTCAACTGACAACTGTACACAATGTAAGGCCATTTTATAGTTGTTGAATTACATAATGAAAGGTGGACCTTGAGAAAACTGCTAATTTAAAAATATTCTGCTCAACCCTCTCGTAAATAAAGTGTTAGTGGCCCAAAGAGGTTGACAAGTCTGAATGGTGTTTCCCTGTATAATACTGTCAAATTTGTGTAAAAATCTGCAGTCCATTGGCTATATAAGACGATGGCTTTCAAGAGAGAGGTGCGCAAACGCCTGATCTAAAGTTGGCACTCCCACATAGACAATAATACAGATGGAGAGAGTGCACGTTGCCCTGTTATGAGTTTAAATGAGTTGTGAAGAATATGGCCCTGTTGCTCCATGTTCTAGTATTCAAAGTCAAAAGAGAATTTCTTTTTTCTTACAAACTTGACGTTTCATTTTTTATTTGTGTGTATTCTGTTCTGTACTTTTTTCTGTTTTCTGAATTTTATCACACTGGGCAGCTTTCTTTTATGACACAAGCTGACTCTTTTTGACTTTAGAAAACCTATTGTAGAGAAAATGTTTTTTCTATAATATAAAAAGCAAATTCTGACATTGATATTGGTACTGTCTTTTTTTTCCACTTCTGTTTCAGGAAAAATACTGATACATATTTTTTAGCTCCGCTCTTGGGTAATGATTACTAAGAAATTCAAAAGAAAAAAAATTAACACTCACTCTAGTGACTTTACGATGCCTTTAATGTCTCCATTCCATCTCATCTCTAGAGTTTTCTATCTTTGTGTAGTACTGTATATTAATGATATTTTAAATTAAAGGAAAAACAAATATCTAAAGGTCACTTAGTGTTTCCTATTTTTCATTCTTTTTTTTTTTCTTTTCTTTTTTTTACTATTTTGTGTGTATAGGGCAACTTCCTTACATTTAAGAGGCATGTAAAAATGAGCTCAGTATATTTGTCTGTTTATATCGCTTCCCTTTTGTATCCTTTGTAATTGTACATGGTGCGTTGTAAGCTAAGAGAACGCAAAATAAAGGAGCAGTGGTTGAGCGTCTAGCAAAGGTTGAGTCCCGCTCGAGCAGCCTCAACGCTCTTTGTCCCTGTATGTATTTCCATATATTCATTTTCCCCCGTAGTAAGTACTTCAAAGAAATCTGTACATTTTAAAATAAAATGAAAATAAATTATGTTGAGCCATTTATGTTTCAGGGACCTTTTTACATTGTCATTTGATAAAATAATGCAATTGTTTGTGATGGTCATTGTCTCTTTCCCCAGTGAGATGCTCACAACCTGTAGACCCAAACTATGCTGTAGTCTTTTGGAAGAGTGTACATTGGTTTATTTCTTGTATTAATTTGTACAGCTGTGTACAAGATGTAATATAACTTGAAATGTAATTCTGATAAATGATTAGGTTTATGGTAGATTTAAATACTTGATGAGGGGCTAAATATAACCTACTTAATTGTAATATAAACTACATATTCTCTTGACTTGAGACAGATCATTACTTTAAATGTACTGTGCCATTAGATACATCAATTCAAATACTATGCCTATTCTAATATGTAAATGTCATTTAATGAAGTTTTATGTAGGGCATATTCATAGATTAACTCAAAAAAATATTAGTCAGTGACACTAGAGACAGGTATTATGGGGTTGTTGGATAAGCATACACCAGACTTCTGCATTGGCCAACAGTGAATGGCCAGTAAAATGCAGTTATGGTTAACTGATTCTCCTGGTTTTAGTGGAAAAACAGGATTTTATTGTATCTCAAATAGGAGCTGCATATTGTGTTAAGCATGAACTGGAGATTGTAAGACATAAGCCTAAGATATTTACTGGTGGTAGAATGGAAGCATGTTAACTGTATCCACGGTAGCACAGCCCAAGATGAAATCTGATACTGGATACAAAATGTCAGACCAGCCGTGTCCTACTGGCCAATCGATGGCAGGTTTGGCTGTTTACCGGTAGCGGTCCAATTACATCTTAGTCCTAAGCAATAGGAGCATCAACATCCGTGTCATTGACCAATAATGCAGTTGATTGGGCGGGGTATTTCGCCCTTGTAAGTTCATGATTGGTTTGTTCGTGTGTCACATGCACAACAGGATTTGCTCCACCAACCCAAAACGGAACAACGGCTTCTAATCTTTCATTGAGGAAAAGGTAAACGGCTAAATTAAACGTAAATGTAATCTACGGTGAGTGTTTGTATTATCTTTAATATATGTCCCTGATGATTACCGTTTGGGGTACTTACTGTAGCGCTGGGTTCTTTGGTTGTCACAAGATCAGCGTGTGAGGGAAGTAGGAGGGATTTGATGCACGGGACTGATGTTTCATGTTCTCCGATGCATACGGAGGCCCATGTCCTGACAATTTACTCATTCATTTAATTTAAACAATATGTTTTATGTATACCTTTGTATTTATATTTGTTACTTCAGGTAGCGTCATGTCAACACTAAAGCGCTAGCCTGTGTCGAGTATTAATGGCTGGTGCTGTGGTGTCACCTTACCTTACTCGTCTACCCTAAGTTCAATCATGCGAGCACATCAGTCTCCCTGTTTCCTACTATCACGAACTGTAGGCCTAGTGTTTGTTCATGGCAAATACGTGGTGGTGTTACCATTTAAAAACTGAAATATGTATAATACAAATAGTACAATGCAAGCTACATATATGCATGGTGTTGAAGTTAGATTAGCCTAAATAAAATGTGACCACTTAGTAGTCCAGTTGCAGGCATATTGATAAACGTTATGCTTTCCCTTTCCTATAACTCTAGCCAAGATGATCCACAGCCTGTTCCTGGTTAACGCCTCAGGAGACATATTCCTGGAGAAGCACTGGAAGAGTGTGGTCAGCCGCTCCGTCTGTGACTACTTCTTCGAGGCTCAGGAGCGTGCCACAGAGCCAGAGAATGTTCCGCCAGTGATCTCTACACCCCACCACTATCTTATCAGCGTGCTGAGACATCGTATTTACTTTGTGGCCGTGATTCAGAGCGAGGTACCGCCACTTTTTGTCATCGAGTTCCTGCACAGAGTCGTCGACACCTTCCAGGTAGCCGTGTTATTAAAGTGTGTGGATACAGTGGTGGGAATTAGATGGAAAAGGGTTTGAATAGTTTGACTGATAGATATTATTTATCATGACTATGTCTTGCTGCTGTGATTTGGGGTTCCAGTCCCATGCTGGGACTGTTATACTGTGCACAACGCTACACCTTGTGACATGATGTATACTGTTATTCTATGCAGCTTTAGGGTCCGATTTGAATGGGTAGCCTATACTACTTTGAATCTACCTGTGTTCTGTTTGTACAAACATTTTCTTTTTACCTTGTATCTAATAAATGCCTTTTGCTGTTGTGTGCTGGTGTATTCAGGACTATTTTGGAGTGTGCACAGAGGCTGCCATTAAGGACAATGTTGTTGTGGTGTATGAGCTGCTAGAAGAAATGCTGGATAACGGCTTTCCTCTGGCCACAGAGTCCAACATCCTCAAAGAGCTCATCAAGCCCCCCACCATTCTCCGCACAATGGTCAACACCATTACAGGTATAATAGGACTGTACTGATTATAAGACATCCCCATGTAGGTTATTTTGCCTTTCTTAATGTTAATCTTTGAACAACAATACGTTACGAGGGGTGAGAACCAGAGGGGCATAAGTGACATTTTGAGTGAAATGGAGATGTATAACAATTTAAAGCTTGATATCTTTATACTGCCAAAAGGGCGCAAGTGAATTTTAATCAACAGTTTAAAACCAAGACACTTATACTGAACATACTAAGCCAGTTGGTGCCAAATGGACGTAACTGAGATATGTACTGTGTGTAAAGCTGTTTCAGTCAAACTGGCTGACGGGTAGCCAGGTAGGTCAACCGTGAGATGAAAACAGTTTTTAACTGCTGAAGAGGTGTTAAGCTTTGAACACCAGCAGAACAGTTGCAAGATCAGTCGCATTGCCTGTGTTAAGTATCTTTGAAATGTTTGGATTGATGTAGCGTGTAACGACTGCAATATAGCGGAGTAAAAGTATATATACTTGAGTAAAGGTAAAAAGTATGTTGCGTTTAAACTACTCCTATCAGTACAATTCCTTCAAAAAGCCACTTAAGTAAATGTAACGGAGTAAGTGTAGCGCGCTACTACCCAGCTCTGCACTAGTGTAGTAATGACACCAGCATGCCAGCTAGTGTCTCACTAGTGTAGTAATGACACCAGCATGCCAGCTAGTGTCTCACTAGTGTAGTAATAACACCAGCATGCCAGCTAGTGTCTCACTAGTGTAGTAATGACACCAGCATGCCAGCTAGTATCTCACTAGTGTAGAAATTACACCAGTATGTCAGCTAGTGTCTCACTAGTGTAGAAATTACACCAGTATGTCAGTTAGTGTCTCACTAGTGTAGTAATAACACCAATATACCTTGCATTTCAAATGCTTGAAGTTGGAAAACAAGAGACCAGAGGTTATCATGGAATGTAACCTAAACTATTATACATAGAATATCTATATATAAATACATCTGAGACATTATTTATTAAATACATTGTTTTTGGTTTATCCTCGATATTAAGTAACCTTTATAGTACCTTCGGTAACCATACTTTCAGTTGGTAAAATGTTATTAGATGATAATAATAATAATAATAATAATAATAATTAGTTATGGAATTAATTACTTCAGTGTCATTCAGTTAATAGTATTTGCTATCATTTTTTTATTATTACAAAGGCATCTGTAAAGGTGTATCAATAACTCATCTGGCCAAATTGTTGGCCGTTTAACTGATTTGATGAAAGGACTTTTTGTGTGATTTTATTTTATTGCAATAGATCGCTATTTCTTAATGTGTTCATATTGTCATCAGGTAATGCCTGTGTCGTTATATACAAAATTTTATTAAACATTGGTGCCAAAAAGGCACATGTGACTATGTTTTTATTAAACAAATAGTGTCCCATAAGTACACTGTCCATTCATGCGTGTACACATTTTTATTTTAAAAGATTGAAATCAGTACACGCACACAGTCAGATCAAACTATGGTAATGTTGTGTTTTGTCCCTCCTGTAAAATTGGTGAAGTATTTGCACCGTAATAGTTGCTAAGTATGTAAAGAATTGACAAATGTGCCTTACAATAGGCAGTTTGTTATGTAAACGTGTTCCTGTGTTTGTTAGGCAGCACTAATGTAGGTGAGCAGCTACCCACTGGCCAGCTGTCAGTGGTGCCATGGCGACGGACAGGCGTCAAGTACACTAACAATGAAGCCTACTTTGATGTGGTGGAAGAGATTGATGCCATCATTGATAAATCTGGTATTACAGCCAAAATAGTATAATTCCTAATGCAATTTTATTTATTTATTTATTATTGCACATTATTATTATTATTAGTATTATTATGCCACCGTTACATCCTTGCTGTTGTTGCATTTGTTTTCCTTTTTCACTATTAGGCTCCACTATTACAGCAGAAATCCAGGGAGTGATTGACGCATGTGTGAAACTGACAGGCATGCCTGACCTCACCCTTTCATTCATGGTGGGTTTAAGCCCTTCTCCCAGCACTTTGCTGTACCTCTTTTTTTCAGCTTTCAGATGTATAACCAATACTGTATAGTATAGACCGTGATGGTACAATACTAGTTATCCAATGGTTAAAGGTGCGCTGTTTAAAAACATTTGACCATCGTCTCCAAACCATTAGGTGTCAGCATTTCACCAGAATATTATGGCATCCTCACCCTCACACTCGGAGCGGTTTTCTCCTATCTCTTGCTCTTATCGCCAATTTCTCAGTCACTGTTTACATGTGTCCACAGTCATACAGTAAAAAATAATCCAATACTACAAAAGTGATGTAGCCTATTTATAACATCAATGCAAGAATAGCACAATTCAACTGAACTGCTGAAACACTGAGAGCCAACAACACTGCTATTTTCTAATATTCCTGTGCCATATCAACAAGAACAGCCAGTCAGCCAAACTATATCAACCGCCATGATATGGAAAGGTATATATGCTTTGCAGGTAAATGTAATGCGTCGGAGGCAGCCAGCACGTCAGACGACAAGAAACACAAAAACTAGGGAATATCCTTGCTCGCCGTTTAGTTGCTGGTGAGCCCTGATCACACAGAGACGCATCGCTAAAAACTCCTCGTCAGCAACACAATTGTTTCCTATGGCCTGGCATGCGCTCTTCTATTGCGTACTGCTCGCAGCAATCTCTTTGGTCCAGGCAGCCAATCTCTGTGATCGGTGCCGTAGACAACAGAAACAACAGAAAAGCGAAGACACAGTCACAGCATGGCGAAATAATAACTGACAAAGGAACGCATGATAATCTCCAATCTAAGTGCTACCACCACACTGTTACTGTAAACAATCGACATCACGTCTGAGGTATGTTTGGGACAGACACTGGCTAGAATAACTGCTTAGAATTGTCCAACGAGGTCATTATGTGTGTGTGTATATGTGTATATGTGTATATGTATATATATATATATATATGTATGTATATGTATGTATGTATGTATGTATATGTATATGTATATATGTGTATATA
>JAODTR010000024.1:4597349-4616152 GCA_025399935.1 Amblyopsis rosae
TTTACTGTACAGCACTTTGTGACTACTGTTTGTTGTTTTAAAGTGCTATATAAATAAATTTTGCTTGCTTGCTTGCTAGAAAGGAGATGAGAAAGAGAGGGGGTAGTGTTAGACTGTTATTTTTAAATTAATGAAGTTAGTAAACCAGGATGGCAAGGGAAGATTTACAGTATTGTACATCAAAGTCCATTATAAAACATGAATTGAAGTTGAATTGAAGTTGAGTTGAAGTTAATCACACGTTGATTTAATCAATTTAAACCTATTGTAAATAGCTTTAACATATTATTTTGATGTCTGTAAGGCTTGTTAAGTTTGCTTTTTCAGCAATCATTATGGTTCCACATCTCCACATTCTTTGTATCTAAATAGAGAAATACATTCATCAAATACATTTTTTTTTTTGTGTTTGACAGTATAACACATCGTAAACTCATACTGTAGTGTCCAGTTTTGATTCCAGACATTTTCCCCTAAGTACTATTATATATATATACAAATAATATTGCTACTTTTCATTGGAAATTTGCAATAAGATCACTGAGTCATGTATCCCAGAGAGTGCAGATGGAGGTTGTGTGTGTGTGTGTGTGTGTGTGTGTGTGTGTGCGTGCGTGCGTGCGCGCGTGTGTGTTTGGGGATGAAATTCAAGCCAGCAACCCCTTTTGTTTGTCTGAGGGGTGACGTAAGCCCTAAGCCCTCCATTGTCCCTGGCTGACCTTAGACCCACCCCTGACCCTAGCTGACCACCCCTGTGGAGAAAGAGGCCGCTCCCCTCCCACTTTCTCCGCCACCTCAGACCGGACAATTGAGCAGGCGCCCCATGTGGTCACGGCCACGCCAGCACCACTCAGGCAGGGCTGATGCTCACAGAATGACACGTGGTCAGGCAGGCAGGAGAGGAGGTCAGCCAGCATCTGACAAACTGGGAACGCTACACACAGACACACAACCCCTGCTCTGCTCCTGCCTGCACCCTCCCCAACTCTGCACACAGACCAGGAGAGACACACACGTGCAAACACAACTCTGTTTACTCTGTTAGCACAAGCAGGCTTGCACAGTACACATACACAATAGAGACCAGAAATGCATGCACAGAATAGAACAGGCAAAACGTTTAGCAGTGCCCCTATGATGAGCAGGACATTGTGTACTTAGCTATGGTTGCACCTGTCGAGTCACTGTGAGTCCTGGCAGAGCCGTGTGAACACTGTTGGCTGTTGGTTGTGCAGTTAGGACCAATGAAGCTCTGCCCTGACCTATACAATACCTAGAAGCAGCATCGCTGCTTGCTCCATTGTCAGACATACACTGAAACAACTATGGAGCAAAATCCAAGATGGAGCCCAACACATCCTGTCTTTGTTAAGATCTTAGAATATTGGCACTTTGTTGGTACTTAGGCTCTAGCAGTTATTTCCGGGAATTGTGTATATAATATGCACACCTTTATTTAACCAGGTAAAACACTCCAAGAGAGATAATGTACAGTATGGTGTAAATGTATAACTTAGCCCTGGTCACATGCTGCTGTCATTATCGTAAGACAATGTTGGTTGCTTATGACAACTGGTGTATGAACGCTTCTACTATTGACAGATGCACTGATTGTAAGTCATATATATATATATATATATATATATATATATATACAAATACCTTTTGGCAAAGTTGATCTTGATCCATGAATACACACACACACACACATCCTATTTTATTGGTACTGGCCTGAGATCACGTGATATATCACCACAGACCTGTTGAGTCAAGAACCATTTTAATACCCACTGGGATCTACTGTGTTTAACCTGACAAAGATCAAGACCTCAGCCAAGACCTACTTGCATGTTCTCTATCTGCTTTCACAGCTGCCATTCACACACCTCTCTTTTGTAGGTATGGAGAGGAGGGTGAAGCCATACGCATTGAGAAGGCTGTGTACACGGGCAGGGAGGGAAAGAGCTCCCGGGGATGTCCAATCGCTAAGTGGGTGAGTAGCTCCTCCCTCCCAACAACACTGAAAGCAAGTCAAGGGGCAGATATATGATGTGTGTGTGTGCACAACCAGGGGTACTGTCACCATGCGACAGTAAAAACAGTAGGGTTCATTCTGTGTAACAACTGGAAGGTTTCATTGCGTTCCTCACAGCCTGCCGAGGGTGTGTTTGTGTTTTTGTGTGTGCGCATGTGTGTGTGCGTGTGTGTGCGCGTGTTTAAATTTGTGTCATTTAAAATGTTATGTTTTAAGATACGTTTTCTAACTGCACGTTGTCGCCAAATGTCAACCAGTATCATTATATTCATTATTAAAGGTGTAGTAAGGGATTGTAAGCTAATAGACTTTTTGTCAAATTCTAAATATATCCTTGGCCCGGCTGCACCTATACACTGCACTACCCATTTGCATATGTTACCTACATAACCTAATGTTAGTGCTTAAAATACAACTGAAGTTAGTAAATAAAGCAGGCTAATGCACTAGTGTCGCACCTGAATTACAGATACAGACTTCCTGAGTGACAATGCTAACAGCCAATAAAAAGTCTCAATTTCGGAAAGTGCTGTGGAGCTTACAGGGGTCTATGTATCAGACGTTCAGGACAGAGTTGCCCATGTCATCGTGCTAATGAACGGAAGAGGCTGAGACTAGCATGCTGCTGACTGACTGTATGCCCACCAGGTGATCCGTCGGTCCAGTGAGAAGGAGAAGCTCCTGTGCTTGGTGCGACAGCGGGCAGGCCACCACTGTGCCAACGCAGTCATCATCATCCTCATCATGGCCTGGGAGGGGGTGCCGCGTAGCCTTGGAGACAAGCTGTACCGCGAAGTAAGCGATACAATCACCCAGTTTGGCAACCCCACCAGTCGACGCTGCGGCCTCAACGACGAGTGAGTCACATGACCGGTAGAATAGGAACAGATGGATGGATGGGTGGATGGATGGATGGGTGGAGGGATGGATGGATGGATGGATGGGTGGGTGGGTGGGTGGATGGATGGATGGATGGATGGATGGGTGGGTGGATGGATAGATGGATGGCTGGATGGATGGGTGGATGGACCTGAACATGTTATCATTTTGTATCAGTACAGTACAGTAAATCCATATGATTAATTGGGGTACTTCTTTCAAATATGATTATTTGGATAGTTGAAGATCCCTTGAAGAGTTGAAGAGACTAATAATTTGACCAATCACTGCCTTGATGTTGCAAGTTACAAAATAACACCATTATACTGATGGAAATCATGAAGTCCAGTGCTCACTGTCTCCCCCTTCAGTCGGACATGTGCGTGCCAGGGCAAGGACCCAGAAACCTGCGGCGCGTCCTTCTCCTTCGGCTGCTCCTGGAGCATGTACTTCAATGGCTGCAAGTACGCCCGTAGCAAGATACCTCGCAAGTTTAGACTAAAAGGAGATCACCCAGAAGAGGTAACGTGTCCACCTGTAGAGACACACTCCAGTGTGTCCGCTGGCCTAACCTGTGGCTGATTCAAAGTGGATTACCAGGCTGCCATTCACTCATCTGACCTATGATTAATGCTTGTGTTTGACAGGAGGATAAACTCAGGGATAACTTTCAAAACCTGGCAACAGAGGTGGCTCCGTTGTACAAGAGGCTTGCCCCACAAGCCTATAGCAACCAGGTTAGTATTACAGGCCTGTCTGGAAGCTCTCTTCCACCCACACACACACAGAGGTTGAGGTTGTTGTAGCAGTAACTCAGCAGCGTGTTTGCTAGGTCACTCACTCTGCCATCCATACTTGCAGGGAGTGTTTTAGACCAGAGAGTAGTGTAAAGCCAGAGGTGCAAATGTGTGGTGACTTCCGCTTTATGCCTGCTTCATAATCTACGCAAGCTAACGCGGTCGCGATCGCAAATGAAAAGTGCCACGCGTGCGTTTGTAGCACATAGAAAACGCGTGTCAGTTGGTGCTCTGAAACGGTTGGTAAGACGCTTGCGTCGTGTTACAAAAATGAGGACAACACATTTTGCTACACAAGTACGCATTAAGCCCTCCCTGCCTAGCTCAATGCGTTCGAGTCCACGTAGCTTGCGTAGACTACAAACCAGCCCTTTTTGGAAGGGGGAGGGAGCGAGGGAGGGACTGATCCTATATAATTATCTAGAAGATCCCCTTCAAACTGTGTTGTGTCTGTCGGTACAGTCACAGTAGTAGACATTCAAACCACAACATCCGACAGAAATTGAAACACCATACTAAAAATACAAAACATGAATAACAAAATTCTGTGCAACGTTTGCAAAGGTTGTAGTCAGTAATGATTCATAGATACACAATGTCAGGTGAATAATGGCCTCATAATGGCTGCATGCAAGTGTATTAAATCAGAGTAGGTATGGTGCTTCAGCTATAGTAGCACATCATTTAATAATAATATTGCCTGCAGTGTGGTCAACCTGTTTCTATTGCTGTGTCCCCTAGTGTGCGACTGAGGTGAAGGCTCCAGACTGCAGGTTGGGACTAAAGGAAGGCAAGCCGTTTTCTGGGATCACTGCCTGCATGGACTTCTGCGCCCATGCTCACAAGGACCAGCACAACCTATTCAACGGCTGCACTGTGGTGAGTAGGCTTTTCCTCCCCATCTCTCTCTCTCTCTCTCTCTCTCTCACTCTCTCTCCCATTCTGCCACCCCATTCCCACCTCTCTGCCTTGCATTTGTTCGTTCCTTTGCAGAGGTGGAAAACCAGTTCCAGAAACTAGATTTATCAACCTGGTATTGTGTCTAGCAACATTGTTACCCTGCTGACTCTTAATTAACACAACCTTTTCAACTATAGTAGGTCAGTGGTTGTCAAAAGGTCTGGACCATCTGAGGTGCCAGATTGTTTATTTTTTCCCCAAGCTGAATTCGATATTTTAAAGCGTTTCAAATTATCGTTTAAGTGATTCTGAATTGTTTGACTATCATGTTTGACAATTTGACTATTTGTTTGCCTATCACACAAATAAAATGCTTGCGACATAAGCGTTGCCAGTCATAAACAAATACATGTTTTTTTTGAGAGGGGGTTAAAGGTCAGAAAGTTTGAAAAGTAAGTGCATGTTGGAGTTCATGCTTCAGAGAGCTGTACGGCTAAATGCATGGCTAAATCAAACATGTTTGGGATTTAATATGTTCTGTCTATTCTTCTCCCACGTGTCATTTAATTTTGCATTCTGGGGTGATGAACGAAGTGATCTGTTGTTGTAGTGTGTCCGCCTCAGGAAATGGACCTCTCTTATTCCTCCCACCGGAGATTTACAGCTCTCAACCCCCACTGTTCCCCAAAGCAGCCCCAAATGAGAAGCCTATCACTCTTTGCATATTCTATGTTGAGTATATCCTCTCAACACGTCGACTTACACTGGTTGCTTACTTCAAGCTGCCTGGGAGGAGGTTGTGTGAAAGGTCTTTCTCTGTCTCCCAGGTGTGCACCCTGACTAAAGAGGACAACCGGACGGTGGGTGAAATCCCCGAGGACGAACAGCTCCATGTGCTTCCCCTCTACAAGATGTCGTCCACCGACGAGTTCGGCAGCGAGGAGGCCCAGCGCCTCAAGATGCAGACGGGGGCCATCCAGGTACTGCAGGCTTTCCGACGTGAGGTGCGCAAGCTGCCCGAGCCGGCCAAGTCCTGCCGACAGCGGCGGCTGGACGCCAAGAAGGCTGCCTCTGACAAGAAGAAGGGTAAACCGCAGGCGGCTGTGGAGACGCCAGAGAAAGCGGTGGCCAAGATGGAGGTTCGCGTCTCCAGCTCCCCCCACCCCCAGTTGAACGCAGGTACAGAAAGAAACAGAACGGGTTTATGTCAATGTTAGTGTGGCAGGCCTTAAGCATGACTAAATACATGAATAGTGATGAATCACAACATCATGTTAAAGGTTTCTTGAAGTGGTTGATTTTTAGTATTATTATTATTATTAATAATATTATTATTATTACATGGGACTGATATGCATGCTTAATGATATGTCAGTTACACAGTGCATCTCTTTTCGCCACTCAGCAGCTGTAAAAGCGGAGTTCGAGCCCTTGGTTAAGAAGGAGCACTTCAGAGGGGCCATGGAGGGCTTCCCTGCACAGGCAGACCCCTACAGCAATGTCTATCCCCACCCTGCCTACTATGCAAGGGATGGTCTTCCTCTTAACGGGCAGCCCGTGACACCTGGCCCAGTCAACGGGTACCACCCAAATCTCCCTGCCCTTCCCTACGGATACTACAACTTCTCCCCCAACACGCTTTTCCGCCCCAAGCTGAGGACCTACGAGGGTCGGAACGCCTCCTGGTCCAAGCCTGCTTGTAAGGCCGAGCCAGAGGACAAGAAGCCAGACGTGCGTGACCTCCAGGCCAGCCTGTCCTACCCCCACCTGCCTGAGCAGGGGCACCCAGAGCCAGCCCAGCAGCGCAGCGCTTACCCTCAGCAGGCCGACTACAGCCATTCACGGCCCTCCTCCGCCTCCTCCTCCTCGGAGTTCCCCAGCAGAGGCATGTCCGTCATCAAGCAGGAGCCTCTGGACATGTCCGTCTACCCAGGCCCCGCCCTCCAGCCCGCCGCCTGGCCGGGCCACAAGCCTAACGGCAGCATGGCGCCCCCTGGCTGGGAGGAGCCCAGGGCCAGCCCTGCGGCCTCGCCCTTCACGCCGGACAAGCAGCACTTCCACCAGCAGCGCGCCTCTCCGTACCCCCAGCAGTGGAGCTCCTACCCCGGCGCCAGTAGCTCCTTGGCCTCCCCTGCCACGTCTCCGTCGCCCTCGTTGAAGATCGCCCTCTCCCCGTCGCCCAGCCCGCACCCAGGTACGCCGCTGCCTGTTGCTCCGTGCCCAAGCACCCCTCACCCGCAGGTTGGCACCTCTCACCCGGGCACACCGCGGCCGGGTACCCCGGTGCACTGGGCTAGCCCTGCTCCGAGTCCCCAGCCCAGTGCCTGGGCCCCGGGGCTGGCGTGCTACAGCCCCGGCCTGAGGCCCAGCAGCCCCGCTGGAGCCTTTCCCGCTAAGATGTGGCCAAAAGCCAGCGAGAGCCGGTGCTCCACGCCCCTGGGGCTCCAGGAGAAGGCCTGGAAGTCCTGCGGAGGCTCGGCGGCAGGCAGCACCCCGTCCCCGGCCCCCGAAGGCCGCCTGTTCCCAGACACCCTGCAGCAGACCCCGGAGCAGAGCGACTGGCACGCGGGCCAGGCGGAGAGCCAGGCGGAGGGCGTCGGGGGTCGGTACGAGGACGAGGACGACGAGGTGTGGTCCGACAGCGAGCACAACTTCCTGGACCCCAACATCGGCGGGGTGGCGGTGGCGCCGGCCCATGGCTCCATCCTGATCGAGTGCGCGCGGCGGGAGCTGCACGCCACCACGCCGCTCAAGAGGCCTGACCGCTCCCACCCCAGCCGCATCTCCCTGGTGTTCTACCAGCACAAGAACCTCAACCAGCCCCTGCACGGCCTGGCCATGTGGGAGGCCAAGATGAAGCTGCTGGCAGAGCGCACCCTGCAGAGGCAGCAGGAGGCCGCTCTCCTGGGCCTCTCCCAGGAGGAGATCAAGGCCCTTGGGAAGAAGCGGAAGTGGGGGGCCATGGCAGCGGGGGCTAGCCCCGGGCCTGGCCAGTCTAAGGACAGGAGGGAGGGGCCCGTGACACGCATGGCCCCAACGCTCCACACAAACTCCACGGTCACTGTGTCTCCCTACGCCTTCACCCAGCTCACCGGACCCTACAGCCGCTTTGTCTGAGACGGCCCTCGCCACACACACAGGTAGAGCTCCACGCAGACTGGTGCAGCACAGGATGGAGCGAGGGAGGAACAGCTGCTGTCACTCCTCCTGCGCTACCTTGGACGAGGGGATGTTTTTATTGTTTGGTTTTTTACCTCATGTCAGGCAGACAGACACGCTGCCTGTGGTGCTTCTGCCCTCTTCATACGAGAGGAGCTCCATTGCTTCTTGTTAATAGAATTTTAATGATCCTAATTATTGCTATTATTATCGATATTATTATGATTGCTATTGTTACTGTCAATGGTTGTTATTACAGGTATTGTTATTATTATGAAGACTTTTTGTTTTTGTTTCTTGTTGGTTGTTTTCATTAATGTTATTTTTAATGATGTGATTGGCTTGGTTATATATAATTTCTTTGTTGTTAAATCAGGAGTCGGGTCTGTTAAGCCTGGACAATTGCTTTTCCATGTTCGGAACGCCCTTGTTTTCATTTTAAGTTTGTACATTTGTTTTTTGATCTTCCAGCTGAAGTAAGAGGAGGAGGACTTGTTCTCTGCACACAGAGAAACACCTCCTTCTAGTTACGCCCTGACAAAGCCTTTCCTGTAGGCTCCCGGAGACATCTGTCTTTATTTAGATACTATACAGATACTTATCTTTGATCAAGTTGGCCTTAACTCCAGGCCTTTTTAAATGCTCTTGCTGTGAAGAGAGCCATCCTCCTCCTCCTTCTGCCTGTCCTTCAACACCCCACTGGTCTCCCTCTGGTGCTCTCCTGCAACCTCCAAGCACTTCTCTGTATTGCTCTGTAACCTGGTGCTGTGACTAAGACCTCGGGTTAGTGGTGCTTTTATGTTGAGCTGCACTGAGTACCACGTGGATGTGTGCCCTTGTCGCATCAAGACGGCATTGCAGTCACTGTAGTACTGTCTGTGTCAATCACAGATCATTTTACTAATATTCAAAGTAATTCATATGTTTTATGTGACAGCCAGTACACACCTTGTACTCAGAGTTTGACCCAGGTCTTTACTGCTCTGCTTTCAGCATAAGTGAGCGCTTCCCGTTGTGAACTCTAGAGGGCAGCAGTGAATCTTTGAAAGAGGTATGCAAAAACAAACAAGCACTAGTTTCATTAATCAGCTCTGGTTAGCCAGCACAGAGCACTTGCCTTACTGCGGTATTATCCACAGCCATTAGTTGGAGATCTCACCCCTTGCTTTGTGATCATGGTTGAGTCTTTAGAAGCACCTAAATTATATCATGTTTCCCCTTTAAGTGAAGTTGAATGCTGGGAAACCCACCGATTGGCTGAGAGGCAGTGATGGTGCTTCTAACACACTATGGTGCTGTCCGTAAACACTTGACTTGCTGTGAAGGGCACAAGCCTTCCTCTATATGGTGCTGTCATCTCTAAGCAGAGCAACGTTTGTCCTTCTCTGCACACCTTGTCATCACAGAGCCAACAACATGGCCTGCTTAGATCTTGGTGATCCCATTGCTGCAGTTGCAGCTCTGTTACAGATTGTTAGGTTGGACTTCCCACAATGGCTTTATAGGGCTTTACTGAAAGACCACCTCTATCCCTTCATGTGAATATAGGTACAGCCTGCTAACTGTCCTATTGACAACTATGGTACTGACTGTAAACATCCTTTGTGCGAAGGTAAAGCCATAGGTCCTAGGAAGTTCTTCAAAATAAGTTGCAAAACATGCTGGTGTGTGAATGACTGTTAGAGAAATAACCTGCTTGCCTGATCTACATATTTCCCCATAGTCCTCATCAAACTTGGAACTATCTGCATATGTTCTAGTGGTTTACCAGCCAGTACTTGGGGAAATGGGAATGCTCACCTCATGGATTTGTATCCAGACCTGCTGGTTGATAACAGGTGGGGTGCAGATGGTTGTCAGGGTGCTCATCATGGGGGTCAGCGGTGCTAGTGGTGTGTGTTTTCAGAGGGGTCTCGAGCTCTCTACCTCACGCTGTAGAGACACACTGGGCATGACCACAACTCACTTCATTGTGGGCAGAGAATCGTGTTTCTGTCCGCAGGTGTGCTTTTGATCTCTGCGCTCATTTTAAGTCATTTTTTTAAATCTTATTTATTATACAGTATGATAATGATAATTATGATTGTCATTTATGTTATTGGGTTTTTTGTGTTATTTAGTTTGATATAGCTAATACAAATTGTACATAGAGATGAGAAGATTTTATCAAAGCACTTTCAATCTTGATTTTAAATTACAAAAAGAAAGAGCCAACTATTGACAACTTGAAGTTTAGTTTTCTTGTTTTGTTTTGTTTTTTAAGATTTTCTCAAGAGAGACAGATTAAAAAAATGTAAATATTGAAATATTTAGGTAAGATTATTTAACTGGTGGGATAATAATAACTAAATCATAATTGATTTGGTATTTTGAATCTTTCTGTCAGCCCTTAACAATGAGCAACATTTGGTCCAAATGTGTTGTGGTAAATGTATACTTGGCAACTGCTGTTTCCCCTTTGATAAAAGACTGTACACTCCGTCAGCCTATGCCTCTGGCAGTGACCTTTTCCCATTGTTAATTGATTTGCCCATTTATGAGTAATCTTTCATTAGGAAATGCATTTAGTGAGCATTTGGAGAACTTTCCTTTGTGTGAGGAAAACGACATATCTTCTGAGGTGTCAGACATGTTTGAAAAAGAACCATTTCCTCTGACACATGGATTACTACTAGGAATATGCAGTTGATTCTGAAAGGACCAATAGATGCTCACTGATCACACATACTGTATTTTAATATGATATACACGTTCAGATCAATTAAATTCAAGAAAAACACTAACATTCAGTGAACTTTTCCTCAATTAAAGTGATCTGTTGTCAATAGGCTATGAGCAAATTCAAAATTGAGCTATAGAAATCCCGGTTTGTAATACAATCTTATATCAGTGTTGCATTTGGGATCTTTTCTACAGCATTTATACAAGCTAATCCTGGAAATATTACTGGTTTCAGAATCAATCAAAGGTTATGAAAATAATGAAAAATAGCCCATACATTTTTTGTCATTTGTGCTAGACTATCAGGTAAGAGGTTTCTTCCCTACTTATTTAAATGTCTATTATTATTATTATTACTATTATAAACAATACGTGTAATGGTAGTAAGGATATTTGAGATAAAATTTTGACTTATGTGAGAGACACCAGATCAGGTAGTTTATTTGTGACAAATATTTGTTATTTGCTGCATTATTTCATATGCCTTCAGTACTGGTTCTTTGGTTCATTGAACACTGTCACAAATCCTCTTCTGAGCCCCTTTTATACTAATGCATGATCCCACATTCCACACAAAGTATCTATTTATGAATTCAGTCATATTTATGATCTATGTAAGAATGGGTGCTGAGCGTTATAATGTACATGTTTTCTTTTACACTTTGTGAATTTAGATACAAGCGGGTTTGGTGGATAATCCTGACGAAGGATCATCTCCCAAATGCATACTGCAAAGGGATGGTCGTATACGTTGGTGCTATTACTTCACCTTAACTTCACTGTGCTAAATAGGAGTATATATAGTTCATACAGTAAGCGATTACTATGCCGGTTTTTATAATGTTAATAGTCAAATATGTTTGATTAGAGCAGTTTCATTGGGTTAGAAGCTGCCCTGGTGCTGATTTTACGAGTCTTATTTACAACTAGACCGTAAACACTATACAATTTATTAATATCCGTCAAACCTTCGAATACATCCTAGAAAACATAATTTGATGTGCTACTGGATCCTGGTTTCTAATATGACAAGGTGTAATATTATATAATTGAGACTGTTATCTGGATTTGATATTTGAGGCAATTGGAGATCTCTTGAGTGTAATGTACAATGCCATGTTAAGGGAATGCTACCGTATTCTGACATAACAAAAATAACACATTTTTTACTCCTTTTCCCTAATCATGCACTTGCTTTCTTGGTCCTTATCTAAACATACAAACCAAACACACTTCTTACCATGTATGCCCCACTTTTAGAACGAGTCTTCATTTAACTTCCTTTGTTTACTCCAAGATTGGGATACAAACATTGGCTAACAGAATATGACAACAAACACAAAGGCAGCTACATTCCTTTTTGAGTTTATGGCTTGTTCCTGGTTGTTTTTATCATGTCAAGTATGCAGTATGTAAAAAGTGTTTTTGTTCTGTCTCTCTCTTCGTAGATGTAAGGTGTATTATGTGAATACATAGTGTATGTGGGGAAAACCCACAATATTGTTTTATGTTGCGCGATAACATAATAAAAACATGGAAGTGAACTTGCTTAACTATTTACCTTCAATTAATTAAGCGTGTTTAATGTGAGTGTAATTAGTACAGTGTGTGAAAAAATATATACGGACAATAGAGTATACTATATACAGCATACATATACTGTGTGTGTATATAGAGCCGCTACTCCTTTGCATCAAACGGAGCCAGTTGATGTGGTACAGGCATTTGGTAAGGATGCCCCCTGGGTGCCTCCCTTGGGAGGTGTTCCAGGCACCTGCGGCTGGGGGGAGGCCTTGGGGAAGACCCAGGAATAGGTGGAGAGATTATATCTCCACACTGGCCTGGGAACGCCTCGGGATCCCCCAGTCAGAACTTGCTAATGTGGCTCGGGAAAGGGAAGTTTGGATTCCCCTGCTGGAGCTGCTGCCCCCGCGACCCGACTCCGGGTAAGCAGGAGAAGATGGATGGATGGTCACAGAAATGTCAGATTACATTTGACTACTTATCTCCATTACAGTAGAGCAGGGGGTGTAATATTATAAACTGGGGGGGCCAAATTGAAAATGCCAATGCATCATGGGGCACATTACCTTTTTATCCAACATGTTTACAACACAAAATAGATAAATGTTAACCACTTAACTGGTATCATAACTTGACATGCCATATGGCTTGTTACACAGAACCATCTGGAAGGCCATACATTGAAATTCCTGTATTTAAAAAGGGGCAAGCACTCCTTCAATTAATTATTACAGCTTTTTTATACTGCTAACATCCATTTGTCCAATCTGTAGTCACATTTTCAAAACTCTAAACAATTGGCTCAACATCCGTCAGTTCATGACCATACCATTAACACAATTCATGTTGTTTCCACACAATATGCAGTCAATTAATGCATTTCTAAAATCTTTACAAACAAATTTACAAATATATATTCTGTCTTGGATCTGTCTTGTCTTTTTTACATGTCGCATGTTAGAAATGAAGACCTAATGTTCAAAACTAATGTATATAAAGCCTATGCTGCAACAACAGCAGATCAAAATCTATATTGAAACAGCTGATAATCATTTCTGAATGAACATATCATTGAGATATATCTTAATTTATTGTAATTTGTGTAAAATATATCTATCACAGCTAAATGTAATCTCAATCATTTCCAGGTGTAATACTTGAAATGATATAGACAAACACAAAGCAGTAAAAATGGTTTAGTTTATCTAGTGTGGATACAGAACAACTTCTCAAAAGAGAAATTAATAGTGTCTAGGGAGAGGAATGGGACCAGGGAGAAGGAGATAGGGCAAGATTAGTAAAACTGCTTGGTGGTGTTCCGAGGAGAGCATACAGTCTTGCTGAAGATTGTTAGCCTGGTTACCAGACACAATATTCACTGTGAATATGGCCACACTCCATTGGGAAGCGTTCAGTCGTTGCCTCCTACTGGGCATAGACCTCTGGTTACAGTAATATTGAAAATATTTGACAGCCTTAACCAATCGGCATTGCTACAACTGTTTTGGTCGCCTCGTCTAGCTCTACCACAATTTAGAAACACTCCTGACTTCAACGTCATCTCACTAACCAACCTGGTCCACCAGCAGGATGGTTGTGAAAACGCTAATGCGAACAGGGTTTCTAGAGTATTGTAATCTCAGCAAAAACAAATTTAGCTGAAATACACATTTACTTCACTTTACTGTGAAGTTCAAATGTCTGCATGAACATCATATAAGATTCAAAAATGTTATTGTGTTTGTTTTAAAAGCAGCTAAAAAACAATGTTCTACCCTGAAAAGTGGTTTAGGTCTGGCTCCATCAATGTTATACATATAGCCTATACAGGCTGAAAATGAATAGAAACATCTCACCATTGCAAACAAGGAAATACATAACTATTTTGATGACACACTTTGTTGATTAAATAAGAAGTAGATAAACAAGTGGGCAGACCAATCAGAGACCATGCACATCAAAGAGCAGGCTCCACAGTCTTTGAAGCATGTTTATTTTGTGTTGGTTTGGGTTTTCAGATATTTCTTCCCACTTACATTAACAAAGGCAAAGTACAGCAGGTCATCTGGATGTGGTATGAACATTAAGTGAGCTGGCATACTACAGTATGGACCATATCTATCTATAGTGTATTATCATCAGAACAAATCAGAACAAGAGTGCATAAATCAGAAGCGTCCTCAAAGATAGTAGACTAGCTGATTGCTGGATGCAATGTTGCAGAACAGAGATGATGTTCACTAGCAAGCTATTAGAACTGCCAGCCCGGCAGACCATAGTCGGGCTGGATGCAACTTACCCTTATAACCTTCATACAGTAGAATTATATACTGTGCAATGATATGATGTGCTTTTACCGTACCAGCGGTTAACAAAAAGTTTTAAATCATAAATATTAATAGGAACAAAAATTTTAAAATAAGAAGAATGAGGTGAAGTGCATTGATATTGTGTAAGGCACAGGTCTGTCAAACCCTGGGACACAAATATAGCTAGCAAGGAGGCTAAAACGCATGAGCTCTCATGTCTCTAAAAAGCCTCTTTAGGTGTGGGAGAGTGAGGTAAACTAAACAACTGTACTTGGTGGACACTGTTACATGTGCATGTGTCTGATGTTATGTTCAAAACATTCAAAATCTTTACCTGACACACTAGGGTGGCCAAACACTCCAACAGGATGAATTACAGGCACACACAAATGTGCAGAAGTGCAGCATGTGCCTTCATGAGCTTGTAGGACAACTATAAAATCAGTGCACATAACCTGATGTCATTTCAAACTACAAATGTTGTTGATTTTTACTTTTCCACTACTGTTAGCTCATGACGTAGTTTGACGTTTGTTGATATTGACGCAATCTTGTTTATACATGTACACGAATGAGTGCATTTTGATTTTGCTACCACTAAATGGCACCAAAAATACAAATAAAACAGTCCGCAAATGAGGGCAATAAGTAAATCATGTACAGGAAGCCCCAAACCTAATGGTTGGTATAGACATTTTGCTCAAAGATGCTTACTGTACACCCCTGACTGTTGGACATGTCCGGGAACATAACAGCCTTTCCGCTATTGAACCCTAAATGCTGCCTTAAACACTACCCCTATATTTAACACATTGGATTGAATACTGCTGAAATTGTAATTCTGCTCCTTTATTATACTGTAAATGTACACATATGAAAATACCCTGCACAAAACGTAAGGTACCAGTAGCACCAGTGGGAAAACAATGTCATGCATACAGTAGCTGACATGAAATATTTTTGAGAAAGAGTTCAACCACATGCTGTACTGCTTTCCTTCAAATGTGTGTGCGTGCGCGTGTATGTGTGCATGTGCATGTGTGCGTGCGTGTGTGTGTGTGTGTGTACGGAGGGAGCGATGTGAAGAAGCAACAATTGGTGTGGAGGTTGAGACTATATCAAAGAGATGTGGACTGGTCTGCACCCAGTAAGTCATTACCAAGACAGGTGAGAGTATGGTAGTGTGCTCTTTTAGATGCTACACATGTCGGACAAGATGATAAACCATGAAACATTGATACATTGGCTATCAGGAAAAAAACGGTATATCACACAAATCAATACTGAACAGTGTTTTGTGAAATATGTTTGTACACCAAAAATTATCATGCGGACTCAAATGTTTTTTTTTCTTTTTCTTCTTTCTTCCCCCAAGCCAAGGCAACGTTTGGCCAAGTGGCGCGCACACACACACACACACACACCACAGTTCATGCTGTCATACAGAAGCAGTTCTGTATGACAGCATGAACTGCCAGAAATCCTGTATGTCATGACATTGATAACTGTTGGAGCTGAAAGTGAGAGGGTTTGACAAAGGAGATGAGATGGATATTGAAAAGTTGCATATAAATACATGGGAAGTAAGATACAATGTTTGGGGTGGACAACTATGCATATCACAAGGCTGTTCTGTAACAATGAACAATGTTCATTATGCCGGTGTGCATGGGTTTCAAGAAGATGTCTTTGCATGTACAGTACCATGAATGACAGGTTCAAACTACTTGTGACAGAGACACATCACCAAATCAGATGTTTTAGAGAAGAAGTCTTCTTCAGTGGAAGAAAATGAAAAGTTGGTGATTATGTACAAGACCAATCTCATATGTATATGAATGCTAAGTAGGAGTTAACAATAAATAAAACGTTTTCTAGTGTCTTTATTTTAACCATTTTTGTGATTCTCTCTCTCTCTCGCTCTCTCTCTCTCTCTCTCTCTCTCTCTCTCTCTCTCTCCATCTATCTCTCAGTTGAGCTGCATTTAGGCTAGTAGGCAACATCGGCAGACTGACAGATGGGTGGTCAGTGGAGTTTCAGTGGCGGTGGCAGAGGGTGCGTAGTACATGAAGCTTATAGCCTAAACATTGGAGGACACAGCAGCATGCTGAATCACTATTGATTGCTCAACAGTTTGATAGGCTATTTAGGGTGTATGTGACCTTTTGTCAGCTAAAAAGCTGATTTGAAACCACGTTTACAGGTAGGTAGGTCATCTCAATGCTTGATGCTGATAAAACAGGTTTTTTTTTTAAAATTAGTGATACATCTCTAGTCTCATTACTGTAGCGTTTTTAAATTGTTATTATCACAATATCATCTGCTACTGCCTAACGTATTTGAACATCGGACAACACTTATAAATCAGATTAAAATGTAAACTGTATGATAGCATAGTGCTATAGCATTAAATGCGATAATTGATGGACTGTAACGAATTATCACAATTTAGAACAAAATAGAGATTACAATAGGATTTAGTTACTAGTTTAACTATGTTAAAAATACTGGCTATGTCAATATATTATTTAATAAATTACTCGAATATTATTTTATAGCATAATTTAATCTATCACACTTTATGCGCTGCTCAGTCCATATATCTGCGCGGTTGTGCTTTATTGTCATCTACCGTTGGATTTCCAGTCGAGTCACAGTTTACTTCAGTTTGAATTTATAAATAAGATATTTTAACGACATCCATAGTTTGGGCTGTTATGGTTTAGCTTTCCTGCATTTTGGATTGATAACCGTTGTCAGCATTACACGTGAATTAAGCAGTAACAGTCAGTGGTTTAGGATATAAAAACATCTGACATGATATCGAGAGCAATGTGTAACAATGTAAAAGAAATAAAATAAAATAATCTAGTCTAGTTGAATATAGAATTAAAAAAAAGTGTAATACTACAGTATCATATTTCTAGGCACAATAGGGCGGTCAATAATAATCGTTTGCAAGTCGCAAATAAATCGTAGTTAAAGGTGGAGTCAGTCATTCTGAAGGAAAATTTTTGATATTTTGGTCAAAACAAAAACACCTCTCTCTTCAACAATGTCATATAGGTTTCTCCCGTTAGCTCCGCCACTCACACTGGGCACACATTGCCAAGGCTAAAGTGTTGTGTGGTGCTATGTGCACCACTTTGTTTGTGTTCCTGTTCCTATTTACAAAGTCAGAGCTGAGTACAAACGGATTCTTTTTTTTTCCGCATACAGAAGGGCAGCTAGTGGACTTTGAGGAGGTATTTGCGGAATTTATCTTACAATCCAACCTTTGTAGCTTCCCCAGCATAGAGCCGTACTCCACCCACTGCACAATAAAAAAATGCTACTGTAGGCATGGAGCACCGCAGGGGTCAGGGAGGATGTATGAGGCATGAATGTGAGAGGCAGGTGTTGCTGGCTGCCCAGTCTCCATCAGTATAAACTAAACTAACGTATTTTGAAATGAGCGTGGCTTCAAGAAACTCATGGAACATCAGTTTCCCAATCAAGGGCTGGGGCTGTGGGAATTGCATAGCATAACATTTCAATTTGATGACAAATGCAATCATGAAAAGTACACTCATAAGCCAGGTCCTTCGGCGATGTTTAAACAGATGTAAAAATGACTGATTAATTAATATTAATGTACAATGAGATTAATTAATATTAATGTACAATGACATAATAAGAGGTTCAGACTACCAATAGCATATCTCAAGGAACATCCACATGGCTATTGTTATAGCTTGATCAATTAGGATCTAATATAAGTAGTAGCCTTGGTCCACTGTGAAATTGGCTTTTTATGTCACAAAATCACATAGGCAGTGAGCCTCAGCTGGCCCAGAAGAAGAGCCCAGTAGTTATCAGATCACACGAGGGAAGTTATGTCTCTATATAGTATCTTGTACGTTAAAAACCTGGGAATATAGTGTTGCTGAAAATGAATGGGGGAAAAAAAAAAGAATGGGCAAAAAGGACCCCAAGAGGAGCCCACTAAAGTTTTCTTAAGGCTGTAACATACAAAGTCACATAATTGGTGTGAACAAACACCGGCTCAAAGGAGTGGACGCGTCAGTGCGATTTTGAGATGAGAGAAACTTGCACTGCACAGACAATTGTATAGTTTGTACACTACAGTGACCACAGTTGCTATGGAAATTAAGATTTGTATTATGCGTCAACAATCATACTGAATGTATTTGCTGCATCTCAATGTACAGCCGTGGAAGATGTTGAGAAACCACTGCAGCAATTTCTTTGACTTTCCTATTCATATATATTTGAATTTACATGCAATAAATGTATTTTTACATTTATATTTCTAGAATATTTTTTACATTTTTTTTACATTTATAGTATATTTATAATATTCTATTAAAAACTACACTCACCTAAAGGATTATTAGGAACGCCATACTAATACTGTGTTTGACCCCCTTTCGCCTTCAGAACTGCCTTAATTCTACGTGGCATTGATTCAACAAGGTG
>JAODTR010000024.1:4616252-4627069 GCA_025399935.1 Amblyopsis rosae
TCTCTCTCTCTCTCTCTCTCTCTCTCTCTCTCTCTCTCTCTCTCTCTCTCTCTCTCTCACACACACACACACGCACAATATTATACAAATCCTACAATGCCAAGCCTTCAACACCGCGATATGGCAGCTTTCCATGTTGAGTTTGTGGCGGTTTGACGGACAGCACTCAGGACAGCTGGGTGTGTGTTGAGGGTTTGTAAGACGCCAGTTTGACGCGTGGCCATATAAACCCTGCAGTCCCTTGACTCCCAATGCCGGTGTGTGTCTCTTTCAGGGGCGTGGTTCTTATCTGGATCAGGACCAAGGCCAGCACGACAATGAAAGGAGAGACTGCTTACTGCGGAACAATTACCCCCTTCCTCCCTCCACGGCGTGTTTCATGTCTGTGAAAGTGTGAAACGCAACACATCCGAATTGGCTGTTTTTGGCCGTTTTTTAAAAATGACGTCCTTTAGCCTATAGATCCTATAATTGACAACTCACAAGCTTTTGTGGCAGATCAATTTGTGATGGTGGAAGAATCAGTCCACCAAATATTGCATCTCATCCCATATTCAGATATTGCGGAGGTCGGGGCGTGTTTGGGGGACTAGATGCAGACTGCAGTACACCTACACAACCAATTTAATGCATCTTTTGCCATTCTGCTGGGACAGCACTGACAAACTGCAATGACAGTGTTAAAACGCATATAAACACGTCCGCCCATATGACAATATGACATAGCCAATACGTTTACTAATATATGTTTATTTCGTGGGATAACAAGACCTGCATTAACCTAAAATATATTTTCACATGGTAGGCTACATTTCTAAGTCAATTAGTGTCTATTTGTAGGGATGACAGCAATCTGTTTCTAAACGTTGCGTAACACTTAACATACTTGATCATAACTCAAGGCTGTTTCTATCCCAGTTAACTAATTATGGATTGACAGAGCTACAAGGAGAAAAGGAGCCGCATGAGTGAATTCGTGTCCCCCTAGAGAATGGACCTTTTTTTGCAAAAGCATGCAGGTTTCCCTATCTCCAGTTGTCACGGCGTCACGTGCCACCGCAGCGTCACTATAAAAGCACCTGTCCTGGCCGCACACTACTTGCATCTCACTTTTCCTCTCGCTCTCTCTCTCTCTCTCTCTTTCTCTCTCTCTCTATCTCTCTTTCTTTCCCTCTGTTTCTCTCTTTCTCTCTTACACGCCTACTTTCGACACAAGAGGCGAGGACCTTCATTCCACCTGGAAACATGAGTTACTCCAGCGATATGTACACCAGCAGCTCATATCGGAAGATTTTCGGAGATGCCCCCCGGCAGGGTCGCGTGTCACTGGGCAGTAGCCCGTCCCGTCTGTCGGCGGGCTACCGCACTAGCCACCGCGTCTACGGCTCCCCGTCGGTGGTCACCTCCTCCAGCTACCGCAAAGTTGGCGCCGGGCGCAGTTTCTCGTCCTCCATGCCAGACACGGTGGACTTGACGCAGTCCACGGCCGTCACCAACGAACTGAAGATCATCCGCACCAACGAGAAGGAGCAGCTGCAGGGCCTCAACGACCGCTTCGTGTCGTTCATCGAGAAGGTGCACAACTTGGAGCAGCAGAACAAGGTCCTCGAGGCCGAGGTGACCCTGCTGCGTCAGCGCCACAACGAGCCTTCTCGCCTCCACGACCTGTACGAGCAGGAGATCCGTGAGCTTCGGGCGCGCGTCGAGGACCTGACACACGAGAAGAGCCAGATGCACCTGGACTGCGTGCAGATGCACGACACGCTAGACCGCATGAAGGAGAAACTGGAAGAGGAGACCCGGCTCCGCGAGGAGGCGGAGAACACCCTGAAGGGCTACCGCAAGGATGTGGACGACGCCACGCTCGCGCGCCTTGAGCTGGAGAAGAAGGTGGAGTCACTGTTGGATGAAATCGCCTTCCTCAGGAAAGTTCACGAGGAAGAGTTGCAGGAGCTGCAGGCGTCTCTGCAAGCCACGCAGGTACGGTCGAACACCGGCCAGAGATAGAAGTTATCCTACAGTCAATATTGTCATGGTTAGTCGACGTTAACATTTACCACGCGTTTTACTAAGGCCGCATATGTTTTAACTTAATAGCCACAATATCTGCTGATTTAACTTAGTTTTTCTTTTTTTCTCCTTTTTTCTTTTTCTTTATTTTTTTTGCCTTTCCCTTCTTTGAGTAAGGAAGTGGTATAACCACTTCGGTGTTTGTAGGCGTTTAACACTCGTGATGACACGAGGCACCTTGAGAAATTTGTAACACTGCGCATTGCGATTAGCGGCAGTCTGGAAATTTATGACACTGCAGTTCCGTTTCAGCACCACTCGCTGTCCCTCCCATAACGACAGTATCATATCTGCATCATGACACGTATCACTGTCACGTAAAATTAGGAGATTATACTATTGGATTTAAGTAAAATTGGTGTAACCCGTCAATTTTTGTATTTGAGCAAGCCGTTACATTATACAGCATCTACAGTATATAGGCTAAAATATGTAAATATGTAACCTAAAAATAGGTTTAAATATGTAGAATGTTTTAGGGAGATATAGGATCGAAAGAGCAAGAGTGCGAGAGAGATAAATAATATTTGCGTGTGTCTGTGTTTGAGACAGAGGTGCGGAAGAATAGCGCATATTTAAAGGGTGTGGTCATATGACAGGACAAATAGCCTTTAGAGTTGTATTCACACAACTCTATCTTATGAAAGCAATTTGTTTTTAGCATTTTACTAAGGGCTTAGTCTGCCCTGAAGAGAATATTATTGCGAAGTAAGCTATTGACAGCACAGCTCTCATTGGCAGAAAAGAGACGATTCAGCACTCCATTCCCTTAACCAATAGCATTTCACTTTACTGGCTGCAGCAGGACAGCAGATCAACCCAAGATCTCACCTTTTTCATAATATACAAAAAGCAAAGGTTATAGCATATTTAGGAACATTCTTACAGCTGTTCCCTGCCCTGTGCACATATAGGATCCTGTTAAAACAAGGAAATGCACATGTCACCATATGCTACTGTTACTGAGTGTGGTTATCAAGTAATTAAATGTTGCATGGAAGTAACAAAGCAAATATACCATGAATGAAGTTAGTCATCAACAGTATTGGCTAGTAATATGGTTTAATGCAGTGATATTCATCATCATACTACATCCCCACACTTATTTGATCAGCTTGATCACGTCCATATTTTGACTCTGTTCACTCTGTTGGTCGCTTGCCCTCTGGATGACCTTCCCAAACCCAGGTGTCGGTAGAGATGGACATGAGCCAACCCGACCTGGCTGCAGCCCTGAAAGATATCCGTGCCCAGTACGAGACCCTGTCTGCCAAGAACCAGGTCCAGGCCGAGGAGTGGTACCGCTCCAAGTTCGCCAGCGTGACCGAGGCAGCCGCCCGCAACCAGAGTGCCGTCAAGCACTCCAAGGAGGAGCTGAGCGAGTACCGCAGACAGGTGCAGGCCCGCACCTTGGAGATCGAGGCCCTCCGGGGCCACAATGAAGCCCTGGAGAGGCAGATGGCTGAGATGGAGGATCGCCATAGCAATGAAATTGGAGAGATGCAGGTAAGACAAATATTAAACTTTATATGGCATAGCTACAAGCATATCTTCAGTGAAAACACACCCTGGAGCTGATGGTGTCACAGGTTTACTGTTTAGTCAATAATAATCATAATGTATTATTATATTATTATAAAACTGATCCACTATAGAATGAATGGCCAACATGCCTTTGTACTAATGTCACATATTGTGTGTGAAGGACACCATTCAGCAGCTCGAGGCTGCCCTGCGCAGCACCAAGGGAGAGATGTCCCGTCACCTGCGTGAGTACCAGGACCTCCTGAATGTCAAAATGGCGTTGGACATTGAGATCGCAGCATACAGGTCAGTGACCTCGTCTCTTTTCTGAATATCACTAGATATTAGAACTGTAATATTGCAAACATGACATAACAGTGTGTATTGTGTTTCCATAAAGCACCTATGCTTCTTTGACACATGTTCCTTTGACTAACACTTGTAGGCAGGCACTATAGGCCATTTAGTACAAACAAGCCATTGATGTTCTGACTGAAAACAAACGATCATATTTGTATGAGGATAGCTGTTACATAAAAGCACAAGAGACTAGAATGATCCAGCATAGCAGTAGTGTTTTTAGGTAACCATGGTAATGCTACACGATGTGGCTTACGTGTGTCTGCAGGAAGCTGCTAGAAGGTGAAGAATGCCGTTTTAGCACTGTGAGCGCTCCCATGCTACAGTCCTACCCTGGATTCTCCTATTCGTCCACGCGCTCCTACACCCTGGGAGCCTACAGGAAGGTCGCTGCCAAGCCCGAGGAGGAGGAGGAGGAGCAGGAGGAAGAGGAAGAAGAGGAGGGCGCGGAGAATGAGGAGGCAGAGGAAGGAGAGGAGGGAGAAGAGGGGGAGGACAAGGATGAGGCCGACGAAGAGGAGCTGGAGGTCGAGGAGGATGAGAAGGAGAAGGAGAAAGAGAAGGATGAAAAGGAGAAGAAGAAGGGAGGCGCCAGCGGCAAGGCAGACAAGAGCTAAACAGCTTGTGTCTTCATCTCGCTACTCTTCATCATTATCAGAGTCTTCCTCATCACACCTCGCCAGTCACTCATATGGCTCTGGTCCCCCAATCACACACACACACACACACACGCACACACACACACACAGAAGCACACAGCCACATCTGCACATGCCAAGACCCTCACACATTGTCTCTGTTTGGTTTTAGTCCGTAGATCAGTGATTAAAATAGACTGTATCAGATGGACAATATTTATCCTGTGTAGACTTTGACACATTTCATTACGTTTAAACCTGGATTCAATTGGGAAGTATGCCCTTGTGTTTACATAGCTGCTTAACACGTTGAAGTTGTAAAATATTTGTATTGTGAAACAAAGGTTATTGGTTAGATTTGACTACTTTGTTTTGCTGGCTAATGCTTTTCTTGCTTGGTTTTTGTAGACGGACCTGTTGTGCCATATCTATTACACTTTAATTGATAGTAGTGGGATATTTTGTATATCCCAGTGTTAATGGGTGCTTATCTCGGACTTGTGTTGAAAGGTCTGCCATTTTTATGATTCCAGAAATAGATGCATTTGACCTGAGTTCATGCAACGTTTACAGTTGTTTATTCGTAAGTAATTTATAACCTAATTAAGTAGACGACAATTCCAGGTAAAAATACAGTAAAGTGTGTAAAAGTCTAATGGGTTGAACACCTCTGATGAACAGTGTCATGTCAGAGCAGAATAGAATGCCTTATACAAGAGAATGGTTTGACACTATACTATCTGGGATGAATGTGCCATTAACAAAGACGTTATATCAACACTTCTAATAGTTAAATGCACAAGTATGAAACAGAGAAAACAACTTGACCAGTCCAACTTTTAAGGTGCTAAGTGACTTCTACATATAAAAGTTGGAGAGTACTGTATGTAGATATCTTAGAACATTCTGATTCCTAAATATGGCAACCTGAACCCCCCCACCACCACCCCCCCGCCCCTTTCCCCGCCATCCATCCCAACACACATGCTTACGTTTGCCAATGCATTCAAGAATGTTCCTTCTAGTTTTGCATTCATTCACACAGTGACAAAGGAAATGTAGACATCTGACCAAATCATTTGCTCCTCTCCTCTACCCTTTCACCAAAAAATGCATAGCACGGCAAGAATAAAAACTCTAATAATATAAAATAATACTGTATGTACAGAGTTCAAATGTGTTGGGAGGAGAGAACTCTATTTTCAGTTAGGAGTATTGTATGCTGAAGCTTGTGAATGGGGAAGGGAATCTGCAGGGAAGAAAAATATAAAGCTGCTGCTGAATATCACATATATTATTTTATTAAAATGTATGAATAGCCCCCACTTTGATTGATTCCTTTGTCAATGATTAAGAATTACCCCAACAAACCTTTAAGTGCATAATGTTTATATTGTTTACCACCGCATATGAAACCAGCCTTGTTTGTGTTTGCCAGTAGTGTTTACGTTTATTCCCAGACAGTACGTTGCCTGCTGTATACTTGGCAGGATGGTGACAGTGGTGTCAGCTTGGAGGCAGGTGCAAATGACAGTGACAGCCCTTCACTCAGATTGCAGGTGGCAGGAGGGGAAAATGCCACTGGGAACACATGGTATGGCATCACACATAAGGGCTAACCACTATCCCACCACCTAACTCCTGAATATTCTCACCCTATAGTCTGACAGTTCTCAGCTTTAGGGTGTAAAGGTATAGGCCAGAACAACTGTAATGTGACAGGAATAGGCTACTGTAGGCAAAATTGGTGAAGGTGAAACAGGATGGGGTCAGCAGGACAGAAATACTCTGAAAAATTAATCTAATGTTTTTCTTTTCACTAGTCATTTGGTCAATGAACTCCAGGATACTACAGGAACACAATCTGTTCTTCTCATGTTCTGTATGTGTGTATTTCTAGAGAAAGAGAACATAACAGTTGTATTGATTGATCAAATCAAATGCCAACCAAAGCTGTCAAAGAGTTAGCGTATACTGTGGAGGGTTCATACTTTGTGTTCATGTCCTCCCACCTCCCGCTTCGCCTCCTTCTTTATTGACAAAAGAATCAATTGACGGGAAAGAACGCATGGCCTGATACTTGGAGTTGGGATAGCTTTATGTGCTTGTTGAGTGTTAGAAATTAAATTTGCCTTAATTGTGACTGAAAAAAGAAATGTGTTTTCACCTACATTTCACTTGTTTCTGGGGTGGTTGAGGAATGCTGACACTTTACAGACCGTTCTGCTTACAACTGTGACTGTATGTGCTGCTATCTCATGCAGTGATGTTCCTCTGAAAGCCAAATAAATACATTTATTAACCAAACACGTTCATCCTGGTTATTACATTTTACAATATTTGTTCATGAAAATTCACATTATTACCCATATGCCTTCAATTTCATAAATCAGCCATCATATACTGTACACATACACCTACAGGACAAAAAGGGTGTCAATAATCCAGATCACTGATATTTATATTCTCAACACAACAACAACAACAACTTGTCCACTTAGTTAAGCCCACAAGTGGACATACAACAGTCATTCATAATTTAATATAAAAAGGTGTATTGATATAATAAGCGGGTCGAGATATTGGAATGACTACAGAAAATACAGAAACAGGAAACTGTCCATTCCTCTGATGTCCACAATGTTTATCTAACAGTTACCCTAAAATTATTTCCCAGCGTCATTGAAAATATTAAAACCTGTATAACCAGAGTGCCTTGCTCAAAGGGCATCTTGTCAGTATTTGTTATATAGTAGCAGATTGATGACATTTTTCACCCAGACAGATTTCCACAGCCATCATGGTATTACAAGCCTGGAGACTCTTCAATCACACGCCTGTTGTTCAGATACAGTCATCTCCTCAAGTGAATGTGCTGATCTGCTTGGCTGCTGCTCACTGGACCATTATCTCCACAGATCAGCTTTTCTTTACCCGCAGGTACAGGACAGGCAGAGCTGCCAAGGGCGGCCCATCCTGGGCTGTTAACAGTGAGGACTTCATCACAGACTCAGACTATCGGTTTCCTTCTCACACTCTGGAAAACATCAGCTCAAAGGCAAAGGCGTATGTTGAAAACACACACGTACTCACGCACACGCACACACACAAAGTAAGGGAAACTATCTATGGTGCATAAAAGTTTCATGGCAAGACATTAAACACTATTATTATTATTATTGTTATTATTATTATTATTATTATTATTATTATTATTATTGTGTAGACCTACAGTAAACTACCTGGTAAGTTTCCTATATATTTAGGCGCAGGCATAATCAGCGTATTTATTATTAATTTGTTCTGTCATTTACAGCTAACAATTCATATTCCTTCTGTAGAAGTGCAATCAGCAATCATATTACATGTTCTTTGCTTCTGGGTGCTGACACAACATGAGTAATGACCTGCTCTGTCACTCCATGAGTTATGACTTGGCAGGGAGGAGTGGAGAGTCTAATCTGTAATCATAGCAACAGGAGTGTGGAGAGCAAAAAGACAAAGCAAGGGCAAGAGAGAGAGAGAGAGAGAGAGGGGACAGATTTATTGAAAAGCCAAGAATGTGGTCAATCCCATAATTCCAAAGGCCTGTTGTCAAGGTGTTGAATCGTCCTTGATTTGCCTGGAGCACAGTGTGTATGGCTAGCTCTATGTCAGCACATTCTGTTGCTCAGCAGGTGCATACATAATTTAACTGCTCCTCTCCTCCCCTCTCTCCCCCTCTGTCTCTCTGTTTCTGTTGCACACTTTCTTCATTGCTATATTTAGACTCCTGCATTGCAGATGTCCCACAGCCCTGCAGTTCTGAGGAGCCCTGGCAAAATGTGGACTGCATGAGACACACAGAAGCACAAAGATACATCACCAGGACAGCATGACTGGGCACTGTTGTATGTAGCGTGGCAGCACAGTTTGAGGCGACACTGCACCAAGTGCCCCCCCCCCCTCCGTTATTTTAACATTATTTGTGAATCGTAAAAAGGCATGTCCTGGGTTCTTGTGAATTATATATCATCAAAGGCCATACTCAACGTCAGTCAATGAGGGAAGTAAGGACATTGTAACACCAAAGGATTGACTGCTATTTTACTTGAGATTAAGTATTACAACTGAATTTAACTTTATGGATCTGTAAACTTCAAAACAATGAAAGTGTGTTGTAAAAGCATTGTTAATTAATTAAAATACAATCAGATGATTGAACACCTTAATCTACTTCTTATAAATGCAGCACATAATCAATAAGGTCCAGTAGCCTAATAACCTACAAACGCTCAGACAAAAAAGCGACTGAAATGTTTGTGGTCTTTTGCTGCCGCATAGCGTTATAGGAAGAGATTACATTAAAAGAAGAATGCATCATCTAAAGACCATTAGTATAGCTAGTTGTCTCTAATATAGCCTATAGGCTAATTCATCAGCAAAACAAATTGGGGGGAGGAATTAATGACACTGTAGAAACGGGCTTCAGAAGAATGATGACTAATCAAATATGTAATTGTTATTGTGAACAGCTAGAGCCTACATCACGTCTTGGTTTTTAAATAGCCTACCGCATATGCCTCTCGCGGATGCCTACACACCAAAAACACGTCACGAACCACAATTCTCCATTATAGGCTATCTGTCCCGTCCCAATTCCGTGGCTTCGTTGTCAATCCGATGAACATTATACTTAGCCTAATATTCCTCTAGGCATATCATCTTTTGATGACAAATGCGGTCATTTTCACAAATAGGCTGAAGGTGATGATGCTGTCGAATCATGAAACACCAGACCAGATATTCTTTCCAAATATAAGATACATAATTTATTTCGTCAGTGACTCCCATGGATGGTCCCTCATTCGCTCCCTCCACCCAACCTATTATGGGCGAGCTCTACCGAACTGACGTCAGATGATCAACACCAGAGTTGGGGGGGTCTTAAAATTGTAGCTCTGGAATAGCTAAAAAGTCACTACGACCCACAATAACAAATTATTCTCACGACCGTCGCTATAGTCTTTTGGAAACGGGTTGCCAATATGACAGAGTTGAGGCACCGTGGACTGACAGACCTGAAGCAGCAGCATTCAGAAGACAAGGTAGCTTTTTCTTTCCTGCCGTTAGGTAGCCTGCCAGGGGAGCTAGCTCATGTGTAGCATTAGCACAACATCCTGTCGATCGTTGTGATGTTGTCAGCAGCACACCACACTTGCATTACATTTTCATTTAACGTGCACGTTATGTCATGAAATGCTATTCCTTCCTGTCAAGCCGTGGTTTTGTTACTGTTAACAATAATAATGTGTAGCGTTCTTTTGCTTAAATGTTGCCCTCTGTTGCTACATTGTTAATGAATGGCTCACGTCGAAATGCCTGCTTGATGCAACCATATAGCATGTTGTATTCGCTAGTTATTATATAGCATTTAAATAGTATTTGATCTATTTATCTATCTAGAATACCATACTTTCACATTAAAATAATGAAATGGCTAAACCCAGGAAAGGGGCGTGATATTATTATCTTGTGAAATTTAGGACGTGAGACATAACGGTATTATAATTCAACAAATTCACTTATTAAATAAACTAGAAGTATATGCATGTTGTTTCGTACCGGTACCGTAAATGTATATTCCCACGTTATTTGCACTACCAGGCCATATGTTACATTTTGTGAACTCTGAAGCACATCAGTTTAAGATTAAGTCAAATCATGGACTACTTTGTCTAAGTAACATAGCCTATTTATTCTATAACTAGTCTATAGAAAGTTTGTGTAACATTTTGACTGTATTAAAGGTTACACATTATGGCAATGTTTTTCCATTTTCAGGTAGGCTAGAGAGCAGTTTCTGGTTTGATCGAGTTCAAATATCAACAATCTTTCTCCAGGATAGCTGACTTTATCTTTTAAATGTTTACAAAATAATGGTCCTACCCTTATAGAAGGGTACACGACACAATACAAAACACGTAGCCTACTTGTCATTTTAAACACACTTTTAAACATTAGACTATGGGCTAAAGGCTGCCGACCACTGGCAGCGTCGTTCGACGGCGCGTCAAAAAATTATATAAAAAATACATGCTAGAAAACATGTAAAGACGGGGAAGCAATTCATTTGTATTATATGGCTTGACGCTCAAGACATAGAACCAGGGGTGCAGTGGGGTGGGGGTGGGGGGGTGGGGGGGATACGTCCCCCCCACTTTCGTAAAAAACAAAATCGTCCAC
>JAODTR010000024.1:4627169-4657169 GCA_025399935.1 Amblyopsis rosae
ATTCCAATAAAAATCAGCCGTTTCCAGCTAGAATAGTAATTTACCATATTAACTATGTCTAGACTGTATTTCTGATTCATTTAATGTTATCTTCATTGAAGAAAACTGTGCTTTTCTTTCAAAAATTAGGAAATTTCTGAGTGACCCCAAACTTTTGAACGGTAGTGCATATTAAGATATTAAGCAATATGGTGAGTGTCTAGTTAGGATGATTTTTGTTATGATTGTTTACAGAATTTTTGAAAAACTATTCGTCTTATAAGAAATATTTTAAAGTATTATTTTATTCTTTACATATAATTGATGTGATTTTAGTACAGTTGGGTGACTTACAGGCTATTCCCAGGTAACATTGTGTGTCTTTCTACTAACACAGATTCAGTCGACTATTTAATGTCCCATAATGTGTTCAGCAGACATTCCTGGAGATGAGATATATCACACTAAGTATGTTCTCTATTTTTAAAATCAATGTGTGGTTCAGCATTTGATGTTATTACCTCTGCAGCAGTTAAATGCTTTCGTTCTATTTCCAGGATGACCACTAGAGAATGCTAAAACTGTTTTAACAAAGGTTGAATCTTTTCTATATTGCACTTGAATGCAATGAGGTCTCACATTTATTGCTGCTCTTCAGTACATTCCAACCCTCAAAGGGTGAGAACTACACACAGGGAAAGAGTGCATAAAGAGCTCTATTATTGTCAAAAATGACTCATTGATTGCTAAACCATTTGATGATTAATTAATCTGTGACCAGAACACATCACTGTGCACATTTATAGCAAAACAAAGCTATCATGAAATATGTCAAGCCAGGCTACATGTTACATGACATACTAAGCTCCCCTCCATTATAAAGTTATATTTTAAGTAGATAATTCGTGTTTAGATTTGCTTTGTGTTTGTATCTTGTAAGTGTCTACAGAAAGAGTTTTGATGCTCAAATGTGCTTTGCCTTTGTTCACTGAAAAATAAAAGGAAAAAATTATTTATGTGTGACTCGTCTCTTCCCTCAGGGTTCTTCTTCCCCATTTTGTGATCACATTTATTTATTTATTTAACTATTGTATAATGTGCAGCTCAGTAAGCCTAGTGACAATTCCTCCATAATTGTTAGTTTTAGTTATGTTGTAGTATATGAATATTAGCTAGTTTCAAATACTTTTAATAGGCTACTGGGTGCGCTTGTTAACCTACACAGGGTAGCAGAAAACTTTATAATAACTGCATTTCAAGTTTCATTGTAATGAATATGACGTATACACTCTGAACAAGCCCTGGGATGAAAACCACTTCCTGGGTGAGTGTGACCTACACAGACACACATTGAGAAAGACTGAAAAGTGTTTTTATGACACTTGGGATGTGTGTTAAATGTCTGTCCCCATCTTAAGAGCCATTTATACTTTCAGTCTGGGAAATATTTAAACTGTACATTCTCAGAAAGCAGTGAGGGCAACATGAAGGGACGTGTGAAAAAGGAGGTAAAAAAAAAGAAGAAACATTAACACACAGGAAGCAGGAAATAAAGACCTGTTTCAGTAGTGGGTGACAGCTCACAGAGAATCAGCAAGTTTTTGTAGGGGTGTGTGTGTGCGCGTGTTTTTGCATGTGTGTGTGTGCATGCATGCGTTTTTGTCAATGTGTGCATGTGTATGCGTGTGTGTTGTACACTGACCTGTCCTATAACAAGGACAATGTCTCTCAAACTACCTCGAAACTGGGACTTCAGCACCTTTAAGGCAGAGACTTCAAGAATAGGTGAGATTGTAGCATTTACCTTTATACAGTAATGTATGTAGGCGATTAGTATACTCTAATTCAGAGACCAATACATTTACTTTATATGCCTAGACTGCAAATGAACATTGTAATGATTCAATACAAAACATATGGCAGAACATCTATATAAAATGTCATTTGTCATATAGGCCTACAGTTTAGGCCTGTCTTTTCGTGATTAAGGTCTAGTAAGGTTGCATTAGTTCAGCTACCAGGCATAATTTGTGTACAATTTTGATGTTTTCAGGAACAGAAAAAGTTTAACATATTAATAGTAAAGTATAGGTGCTCCCTTCAACATCTGTCATGAAAATGAAATGTTTGTCTGAGATACATAGTTTAGTAGTAGTAAAGTATATTTTCGACATAGTGTATGGCATGGATTTAAAGTGTTTTTCTGAGATACATACAACGAGTTAAATGTGAAAAATTAAGAATATCACTCAGCAAAGAAACGTTTGTGAGATAAATGTAATGTTACTGTGTGCTTGCATTGCTACAGTCAAGTCTATGTTAAACTAAGTTCCTCTATGGCGTTTTGGAAGTACTTCTGTGCTTAGAAGTACATAAGGTACAATTTGTGCAACTGCTCTTATGTTTGCTCATGGGTTGGAATGGCACACCCATTGCAACATCATTAATATTAGATTTGCAGGAGCAATGTATGCAAGGCTACTTATGCACATTATTAACTGTAAACTATTTCGACATGGGATTTTATGTAACTAATTGGCACAAACGCACAAGCTATTTATAGCATTGTCCTGTGCCCTGCAGTGCTACCATATCTATATTTTAGTACATCAGAAAACTGCTTCCTCAAAATGAGCGTTGCTTTTGATCCTCTCAATAATCGTCTAACAGCTATAGTGTAAGCAAAATTGTATGGAGGGTAGGTGAGCCAAGGCCGTGTAATACCAGAACTGGTATAGGGTTTTGCTAGGAAATGTTGTGTTTGTATGGTTATGATGGTAGAAAGAACCTTATAGTGATGAATTATGACGTGATCTTTCTTTTTTTTTGTATGTCTAATGTTGTTAGACACACTAATGAAGCACACATTTCTTCATTCATGTATTTATCATTGACTTCATTATACTATTGCATATTGTTATAATAAGTGATTATATATGTGTGTGCGTGTGTGTGTGTGTGTGTGTGTGTGTGTGTAATACGTAATATGTATCATATATGAGTTACTAGTTACCCATTGGTATATGAAGCCATTGTTCCCACAAAAGTAAATTGATAAAACCATTCAACGGTCATATTCCATTACATTGTTTAATTTGATGCACACCACTTGACGCATGTTCCATGAGATAGTGAATGTGAGAGAAAATCACGGTCCATATCTGCCTGGTCCCATCACAAAGTGCCACCTTGCATGTCTCTCTGAGCCTTAATCTCGCCACAGTGGCTGAGACACTTCCACTGTGTGTGGGTTGATCCCAACCTCCCACTAATGAAGGGAGGTCAATGCTGTTAACATGAGGTCCATGGTGGTCCATGGTGTTTACGATGATCATATGCTCAGCCCTTCTTCTGTCCTCTGCCTCTCTCGTCTGGCCTTACAGACAACGGTGAACTTATGAAAAACTAGCAAACAAGGTAATTGCAGGATCTCTCCCAGCCCACCACCCTGCATGTTGCTCTCTCTTGCTCAGTTGTTTCCTAGTGAATTGTACCACGTACACATCTATCTAATTTATATTTCATCTCTAGCATTTCCTTTATTAACCGTAAAACACATTTGCCCCGTTTAAAATGTATTTGAATCTACTTAAAATAATCAGTACAATTGTTTTGTATTTTTTTGTCCGTTTCAATCCACACTTGGACCATGTGCTGTTGTAGTGCACTCTCCCTTGCATTATCTTTCCAGGTGTTCTGGTTGCAGGTCTTGAACAATCACAGCCAAACAGTGCACAGCATAAAACAGGAAACAGTCTCCTTTCAGGGCCACCACAGTACATGAACAAACCCTGAAATGTCTGCAGGATAAAAATACACTTCACAAGCAAGTGGTTTAAGATTCATGTTCGAATGAACGCCATATTGGAGAAATTCTTATGCTTGTTTGTGGTGATTTGTTTTCTCTAGGATACATTGATACTTTGTTACTGTCCAAAGGCAGAGTCAATCTGTCTATCTATAAGTACGCCAATATTTGTCCCTTATGCCTTTTTATCTTTTCACCTCCTCTTTTCACCTCCTCTTTTCACCTCTTCCATGGCTGTGCTGGCAGCCCGCTCCAGGAGTATAATGCCAGGTGAGGGGAGTCCAGGCCAGAGTACACCAGGCTCCCCCAAGGCCATGGAGAGGCCACTGAAGGCCGGCTGGCTGAAGAAACAGCAGAGGTCTATAGTGAAGAACTGGCAGCAGCGCTACTTTGTCCTGAGGGGGAGCACGCTGACCTACCACAAAGATGACAAGGAGACCACTGTTCAGGTGGGACACTGCAGTCATGTGCTATGGCATGGTGCTGTTGTTAAATCCACACTGCATGGAGTGTGCCACCTTTGAAAATACATGCATTACCACCAGGAGGCTCCTTGCTTTGTTCTTGCACTGACCATAGCCAGTTTAAATGTAGCACAGCCTAAAAGCTGTCTACAAACACAGAGGTGTACTTTTATAGATCCCATGATATACAGTATCGTGAAAATCATTTGAATGTTTTAAATTGTACACTATATTGTAACTAAATATATTTTATTTTAGATTTGGTTTAGTGCATTCGTTAAAAAAAAGCATGTGCATAGTAGTCCTGTCAAAAACCTTAATTTCTTTTTAAACACAATGTCCTGTGTTTCTGAGAAAACTAGAATGGGAGTGAGACTTTTGGTATTTAAATATTATCAGCAATGTTACTGTAAATAAATATTGTAATATTCCATCCATCTACCAACAACCATGCTATGAATCTCATAGTAACCACACATTGGGTTTTAATTTGTGTTTCAAATTAAAACCAAATTGTGTGTCAAAAGCAACTATATATATTTGCAGTATATATCTCAACTACAGAGGCTTATTCTCTATCTAAACAGTGTTAGAGCATGTCTCTAGAACAATAACAAACATAATTGTGTGTTGACATCATTTCTCACATCGTCATTTGTCTGCTATATTTCTAGGGAGTTATCCAGCTCAGGTTCAGTAAAGTTAATCAGCTCCCAACCAACTCAGATGACCCTGGGAAGTACCTCTTTGAGATCATTCCACGTAAGCACAATGTGATCCCACAAGCCTACACAAGACCTTCACTACCATTGCTCCCCATGCAGGCCAACTAATGTTGTCTACCAAAGCAGTCTTGCTAATGGCTTCAGCTGCTTCAACCTGTCAACACGTTTAGTCATGTCAGGCTGATTTCTAGCAAAGTGACGCAGTATTTAGTACTACATACTGTACACCTATTATATTACTGTCACTATACCACTATGCTCTATAGCTGATAATTTAAGCTGTTCAGTGTTAATGAACAGTGCACTCGGTGCTGTGTCTCTATTAGGTAGCAGTAAAGACAGAGAACGCTGTCCCTACATCTTCATGGCCAGTTCTCAGGCCGACATGGAGGAGTGGGTGCGAGCACTGCGCAGGGTTGTCGGAGTGCCTGCGAGTGGAGGTTTAGTATTGGACCTGTTTCTTTTTCTTTTACAGGTTAATGTCTACTTCCTGAAATTAAAATGGATGCCAAATATAATGATGCTTATGTCTATAGTATATACAGTACACATGGTCTAGACAGCATATTAGACAGATCTATTACTTACATTTCATAATTATTATTATGGATTGTGCTATAAAGAATATACTATTCTATATATACTGTACTATATAATTTGCTTCTATATCTTAAACAAACTAAATAGATCATATTTTTGTTTGATACTCTCAACTTACAGTACATTTAATAAAAAATTACCGTTGCACTGAATAGTGTCAAAACAAGTGGCATTTGCTTCTTGAAGGTTCAGACATGGCTAGCCTAACTTCTGACTTGTTCTTCTGCAGTGTTTGGAAAGAGTCTTCTGGACACAACCACATATGAGCAACGCTTTGGGCATCACATGGTGCCGATCCTGGTGCAGAAGTGTGCCGAGTATATTCGAGAGTATGGCCTGAACGAGGAGGGCATTTTTCGTCTCCCTGGACAGGACAACTCTGTGAAACAGTTCAGAGATGCCTTTGATGCAGGAGAAAGGCCGTCCTTCCCAAGGTAGTGGAGTAAAGATTTTGATTATATGCTACATACATTATATGGCTGGGACATTACTTACTGTCTAGGCTATATACATTTATGTATGATTCTTTTGTTTTACTTTAGTTTTCTGTTATTTTAAACTATTTTAAATGTTAGTCCAGCTCTGTCACATTCCTTCAGATGATACAAATGACCTGAAAAAACATAGATGTTTTTAATAAGGGAACTTTTTCATTACTTAGAATAAATCCCTGCTTTGTTCAGTTTTAATTGTAAAGTGACATTCATGATGGCATGACATGATGAAATGACAACTAAGGTGATTTCTAACCCAATAATATACCAATAGTTACTGCAAAGACAACATAGCCTCACATGCCTGTATTTGGGTCTTCTGTGTATCAAGTCAGCAAAGAAGTATGGATAGGTTAGTGTAGTGGGATTTAATTACTAACTGTGTATTATATTACTGGAATTTTGAATAATTCTTAATGAACAAACAGTATTTTGTGATTGTTTGTGTATTGCCCAGTACGTCACACATTTCTACATCATTTGCGGCCTGTGATTTTAATTATTATTCAATTCATCGTGATGAGTCAATGTTAACTTTTTTTTAAAACACGTTAGAAACTAAATTCAATACATAATATATGATTTTAGACAAAATCCCAAAATTTTGTAGATAAGGTACATACATATGTTGGACCTTTTAAGTATTGTGTGTTTTAGTGTATAGTGTGTTTTATAAGCTTTTGACACACACTGATACAAGATATGACATGCTATTTGAATGTTACAGTTACAGTTGTAACTTGTAACTTGTTCATAACTGAGACTGGCTGCAGTTCTACTTCTAAAATGCATTGAATTGAATATTGCATAGGCCTACTGGTGTTTCACTGCTCTGTGCTGTGGTTTACACCACATCCGTATTCACAGGAAGACATGTTGAAGGCCTCCATTACTCAACATCTTGATCAAATCTTATTAATTTTTCAAATCGATATGTTATTGTCACCCCTGTTTGGGAAAGTAAAAAATATATTCTTACATTATCGTACATACACATTGATGTACGTGTAAACCAGGACTATCTATTGCCCTTCTGACTGCAGTGATACAGATGTCCACACGGTGGCGTCTCTGCTTAAACTGTACCTGCGGGAGTTACCTGAGCCTGTTGTGCCTTGGACTCAGTACCAAGACTTCTTGGATTCTACTGACCTGCTGGACCCCAATAGCTCTGCGGTATGGAAGCTAGTGTGTGTCCTTTAACTGAAGCATTGCCTGCTCATATCACTGCTCCTATGTGACATCACTGCACTTCTTCCTCTCAAGGGGCGAGATAAGCTTGAAAAACAAATCTCCCTTCTTCCTAGAATCAACTACAACCTTCTGAGTTATGTTTGTAGGTGAGATGAGCGCACCTTCATTAATAGCATAGACATAATGCTAGATTGACATACACTAGATACATTAGATTTCATCAGAATGTATTGCACCATAGGGCCAGAGTAAAGCACCAATTTGACATTAAAACATTAAGCTTAACACTAGTTTGACCAATGTACAATACTTGCTGTTGTATGTTGGTTTTGCAGGTTTCTGTTTGAGGTCCAGCTGAACTCTAAGGTGAATAAAATGAGTGTGGAGAACCTGGCTACCGTAATGGGGATTAACCTTCTTAAACCTCAGATAGAGGACCCCATTACTATGATGAAGGGTAAGTATGTTCTGTCTGGCACATCCACACCCAGCCAATGCACAACTGTGTCACATGTTCAGGCCACATGCTAAACAATACATGTTAATAGTCTAGCATTGTGAAATGCTGTGACCGTGGTTTAGCTCAGCCTGGTCTATTATGACAGGGGGTTGGTTCTCTGAACAACTGACCACACAGCAGCCGTATGGTTTTGACATCACTATATGGGGTGTTGAGGACCAATCATAGAGACTATATTTATTTGTTTGAACATACAGTAGACAGACTAACTGTACTGCTCATCACAGGAATAACTTTTCTGCCCTCTAGTGGTTAGAAGTGGATTAACGCTCTTTCAGAAGACAGAAGACTGTCTACTGTAATAATCGGTTGCAGATATAGTTTCAGTTTAGAATTAAACTTAACTTAAAGGTGAAATAATGGATTGTAATAGACATTTAGTGAAATTTAGCTAATCTCTATTTACAGTATTCTGTCCATTATGTGTGAAAATAATATCTGGTGTTTCTACACAGCCCTGGCTCTATAGATGGGAAGGAGCAAATCCACATAACACTATTCTATTCTGTTTTGGTCCAGTTCAAATATCAACCATTTCTCCAGCATCACAGACTCCACGTTATTAAATGCATTATATATTTACATTAACCTACATGTTCTATATTACTTGACCTCTGAATTATAGACATAACAGATGGTATATCTGTGTTTAATATTACTTGTTTAACACAACGGGGCAACATGATGATTGGGTGTTTTCCAATGCAGCAACTCCCCAAATCCAGAAGCTGATGACTGTGATGATCAGACAGCATGAGGACTTGTTTCCGCTGTGTAAAGACTTTCTCCCCTCCCCTCCCACCAGCAAGTCGGAGAACAAAAACAATGCTCCCCGTAACTTTGTAGGCTGGGAGTCCGCTGAGGTATTTACTGTCGCAACATTCTGGAACAAGGCACAAGGCATTACTGATGCCACTTGTTGTGATTTGGAAAAATGAGGACAACATAGCTGACACATAGGAAATAAAATCTGCTACTTACATACAATGTAAGGATGGAATCTACCTAAATAGTATTATATTACATTATTGTTCAGTGGTCTGGGAGGTCATCATGGGTTTATAAGGCTTACCACCTGCCAGCTCTTTAATACTTGTTCTAGCTGTACTGTAAATCATCTTCTGTCTGAAACATTTAAGGCTAATTCTCTTTATTTACATGTACAAGGAGCACATTTCCAATACTCACTCAGTCCATTGGGACCGATTTCAGGAAAATCATGTTTTAGCAAACATTTAGCTTTTTACCCTTGTGTTCATCATAGGCTGAAAATATGTAAATATATAAAATGCAACAGCGAGATGGAGTGAGTCTTGGCACTGTTTTCATTTGCAGATTATGAAAGTCCTTAAAAGGCATAAAATGGCACCCATAATTCAAAATGGACCAAATATGGATTTAGTGAGTTCTGGGAATTTGCTGCTATAGCAAACACATTTATTTTTTTGCAACTACATTTTAAGTACATTTGTCAATAGATGCATATTTGATACATTAGTCCTCCACACATTGTAAACAATGTGAAGGAACAAGTTAGAATGATGACAGCAGCAGTCAGTTACACAGCATCATAGTACATAGCAACATATGGTACATCTAATTGCCAAGCCTGACATACAGCAATAGATTCCCATGGTGTTGTTTAATCACAAAAGCATGTTTATTTTCCCGCCATCCATGTGTCCTAGTTGGGCGATGTTTCTCTGTCAGAGTCTCCAGAGGAAGAAGAAGACATTGACAGTCCAGAGACAGAAAGAAAAGACTGCATATCCACAGCTAATCTTCACCAGGCCTCGATACCATCAGAAGCTCCCCGCAAGCGCACACAGACCATGCCAAGCTTTAATTGCCCCACCACGGGGTTAGTAGCCAAGGCCGAAGCCCTGAACTCGTGGAGCCGCATTCAGGAATGTCCCGAGGAGAAGTCTGGGACGCTGTCGGAGGACATTTTTAAGATCCTGGATCTCCAGAGGCCCTTGCTGTTTGGCAACCCCATGAGAACGACCAAGGAGGAATCAGATAGGACACAGGCCCGGAGGGGAAGTGACGTTACTGCCTCTTATGAGGAGGACGCCTCCTCCACATCCAGCAGCCAGTCTCAAGTGGCCCAGACATCACCTTACCAACGGAGGGAAGAGGCACAAACAATGGCTGCTGCAGGTCCTCAGTTGAATAACAAGGTTGAACAGCAGAGACACAGCCAGCCAAACTCACAGGAGTTCATTGACAGGTGAGTGAAAAGGAAATAATACCAATAAAGCTCATTTTGTACAGTTGAACAATTATCTCCATTAGGTATTATTACAAATAGTCTTTGGCCCACCAAATCATTTTAGACAATGAATATAAATCTGTAATTCGTCCATTTCTTTCAAACTATGTTGTAAATCTTTCCACCTGTAGTCTTCAGCAGAAGAACAAAGAGCTGAGTGCCACAGTAGCAGAGCTGCAGTCCTCCCTGAAGGCAGAGAGCCGCCTAGTGGCTACCCTGACCATCCGTGTGAGGAATGCAGAGCGCAGCCTAGAGGAGGCCCAGCGTCGGAACCAGGAGCTGGACCGTAAGATCCAGGAGTTACCAGAGAGCCATTAGCTCCCACCTAGAACTGTTGTTGACAGGGTTTGTGACGCTGTCTTTTCATGGAAGAGTTCCTTCCACAAAGACTGAAGCCCTCAGGAAGACGTTGCTAGTTAATTCGTTTGCCAGCTCACAATTTACCTTTCAATGTGTCAAAGGCAGCACCAAACTGTACTTTATAAACATTGCTTTGTTTTCTATTGGCTGTCATACAGCACACGTGATGAAGAGATACTAAACTTATATGAAGATTAGTAATAAAGAATGTCAATGTAAGAATGTCATTTTCATACTGCAATCTAAAAGTGCATATATATATATCAGGGATGCATTGGTATATATATAGCTACAGTTCAGTACTCTGGATGGTTTCATGTTAAACTAATGGCTTATGATGACACATTAATAAAGTAACAACTAATCTGAATGTGAATTCTGACACACATTACGTTTCCTCAAAACTACATGCATCAAGTATTATTTTATATAGAACATTTCCAGACATAATAAATGTGGCAGGAAGACTGCTTTCCTGCATAAAAGTCACATTGAATAAGCTCACCGCTCACTTTGTAGAATGAGCACCACTGATGTTTGGGTATTTGGATTAATGCCCCAGCCATTGCAATGCATATTGTCTATAGCACTAAGAACTATGGGATCTTATTTAGAGCTTTTCCTTGCAAATACCTCAGTGATATCATCACCTCCAGTAAAGAAACATTGAAGTTAAAATGAATTTATGAATGAACCAAATGAATGAACTATGATTTCAGTGAAATACAGGATAAAGAGGAACTGGGGAATGTGTAAAGTCAGGGACAGGGTCACAGGTCAATGAGGTCAGCAAAATAAACAATGGACATTACAGCCAAGATGGGATGTGTCTACCTCATGAAGGCAATTGCACAGTGTGTCCAAGTGTGTATGTGCATGTTTCAGCGTGACAGGATGGTTGAGAGAGAGAGAGAGAGAGAGAGAGAGAGAGAGAGAGAGAGAGAGAGAGAGAGAGAGAGAGAGAGAGAGAAATTGAAAAGGAGAAAACTAAATGAAATGCTTGCTTTCACTAAATAACTTGATGTACAGTACATCCCTTGCTTGCATTATCTTTCCATTCACCTATCAATCAGCATAACGAAACCTTCTGGAATAATGGACTGTATAACGTTTAGTTTAACATTGTTGGAATGTGTGAACGGGACGACAGAAGTATAATCGGTCACCCCGCTGTGAAATTGACGGCAGGGTAAGACGAGATGTTAACTTTCCACTGCAGAGAAAACGAAAGCAGTCGGCGGTTTGCTTTCCGCACAAGTCAGACGAATCAACTCGCTAGGAATCTTAATAAAGTGTGCGTGCGCGGCTGTGCGTACGTGTGCGTTACGTTTGTATGAAGGTGCCCAGCATGGCGAAAATCTGTAAAGTGGGTGTGAAAACAACTAGGATGTATTCACTGACTTCCCCCGCTTCTGCCCAGCCGTGATGATAGCCTACAGTATAGCCTAGTAGCTATGTGCGCGTGTTAGAAATCTTGCCCTTTGTGATGGAAATGCGTGTGCGCACATAGGCTATAGGTTGCAATAGTATGCGTGTACTGTACTGTGGGGCCGCCGTGTCAAGAGGACATGACTGCTTTCTCTACAATCGTTAGACAACCTTTACTGTGACTTGATGCGTGATGAGTCACACACACACCTGTTACCCATTGTGCGCCTGCACTCGATTTTGGCAAACATTTACCAATGTTATGGTAAGCCCGTATCAGCTGACCTAACCACCATAGCTAAAATAAATAACAAATAAACAGACAACACAAATAAAAATACGTAGAAGTTGTTATATTTACCCGCAATAATGTAAATCTCGTTGCCTAAAGATAGCCGATACATTTGGACTTGAAGTTAGTCAGGTCGAAGCAGCTATCCTGCTTGCTCTCCACTGCGGGGCGTCTAGGCGCTGGAAAGGCGCCTTGTCCCTCCCCAACACCCACAACCAACTCACAGATCTTGGCTATACGCAGACAAGCATCATCTTCCCTGCAACAGGCTGTTCTCACTATAGTGTGGATACGATCTACGGTAACTTATCTATCACACCAGAATAGAAAGCAGAATAGCACCTCATCCGCCTATTTTGCTCATATTTTTGGCGCATCGATGTACTAACTCTTAAACATTTCAGATCTAATGTAACAACACGTATGATAAAAACTCGAATGGAACATATTGTGTGCGCTAAGATAGTAGGCTCGAGCCTAAATGTTCGTCCGTTTGCGCAATAATTAAATAACTTTACGCGCGTTTATCGGCTGCATCTGGCACTATGGTGTATCTACCGGCCCCTGTCCTGCAACCTCTGCCCAACGCTATACCACATGGCAATTGAATTAGCTCAGTTTTAGAGAAGGGAGGGGCGTCTCTTTGTTAGAGCGACGCCCATTCAAATTTTCAAACCAATGGGACTATCCCCCGCTCCGCTGTAACCGAACCCACTCTCTCAGTCGGCGTTGGGCTGCCTTTCGTCTCACCTTCTAGTGCGTCCCAGCAGCACTGAATCCCGAACATCACAGGAGGGGAAACAACACATACGCACATGGCGACGGCATGTTTTTTTTTTCTCAGCATGAAGGCTTATATATGAGGAGGACCCACTAATGCTGACATTTTGCTTGGGAGTAATACACAAGCCTCTCTTCTGTCACGCAGCAGCGCATGAGAAACAAGGCTGTCCGTGCTTACAGACACTGAGAAGGACTCCTCCCCACCTCATCCGTGACACTTCCAATTCATCGCCTAGAAAGGATAGCAGGCTTTTTTCGTCCAGTCAGCGTGTGAACGCAGGGACAGGACGATAAGGTTTCCACATCGCCTACCTACCATTCCACAGCCAAGGACTGTCTAGATGGCTTTACAAAGTTGCCCGGAGAACGTGGGCATCTGACGTACGCCACAAGGCGGTTCTGGTCTTTGAGGCTCCTTTTCTACTATAACCTTGTTGTACTGATCCCGGCGCTGTTTCAACAAGTATTGACTACTGTTTGCTCTGACAAAGGCTGCATCTATCTCAGATTGTGTCCAGCATTACAGTAGCTTATGTATGAGCTATTTGACTGTCTTTGCTGGATTTGTTTTGATCAACGCACCCCTGAGCTGTCAGAGCTACGGTAGCGTCCCTTACACCATATGATATACGAGGATCCTATATTTGAACCTGACAGAGAGGTTAGCACAGAACAAACTGTCATACCCCGTCTATCTCAGCCACCGCCACCGTAAGTGCCCAGTTTAATGTGCTCGTTCCCGCTATCTTTACATGCCTTCTATGTAGTGGCTATTTGTGTTTTTTAGTATTTACAGACTGCGCCAGGAACAGACACATGTGAATAAGACATTAATCCCTTCCAAAGTGTCCGTAAAGCTGACAAACTGACAGCTCAGCGCATCCCGAATTTCAAGAGGAATACGTGCCGAAGTTTTGCTGTAGTGATGCTGCAAGTGGAAATGGGTCTGTTCGTGTGTCTGGTGCTGTGGATGTGTGTATTTAGCCAGGAACCCAGCTCAAAGGTGGTGGCCGACCGCTATGCCGTCTTCTGGAACCGGACCAACCCGAGGTAAGTGAATACAACATTAAGATTTAAAATAGAGTCGGCTTCGGTGTTTCAGGTCGTCACGTCTGAACCCAGTCACAAGGTTCTGTGCTTTTCTTTGGAATAAAGGCAGGAGTTAAATTTAGGATACTGTTCCCACGCATTTGACTGCTGAAAGTTCTTTCCCGTGCGTAATAATGTCCATTATACGCACCAGGAAAAGCCTGTAGCTTTTATATAATTGAATTAATTAAAGTTACAAATGTATTTCCTCATATAAAATATATTATTACCGCCATATTGAAATGTCGATCTTAGCATTCAACAAATCCATGCTGAAGCCTTTAGCCTATATGGCCCCAGGGGCCACTCTTATAAACTAGTTGTTTCACATATTTGCCTTTACGCACTTTGACCATAACGAGTCGTTCGAGCAATGTCCACTTTTTTTATTCATTAAACATATAGGCAATCAGCTGCTAATTGTGATTTAATATGGACACTCTAAACAGACACTTTTCTTGAAGGCAATATGCAAACGTTGTATTATGGTCAAACATTAAAATGGAGTACGCACTCGGTGTGCGGGTCCTATAGAGAAGGTTTTGGTCTCGACCTATAGTGAAGAAAAGTTAACGAAGTATTTGAAAACATAACCTATAAGGTCATTTCAAATCTATTCATTTTTTTAATACATTATATAATATATATCTTATGTGCACAAATGTGGTTGAAGTTAATGTTTGTACAATAATCTTAGGCATCATTTAATGCCTTTCCCAATATCAGTGCCATTATAGGCTGAACATTTCTTCAAGTTTAAAAGTATTTGTTGAAAACTAATTATAGCCTAATTCATTATAACTATATTATTTGCAGTAGAATGGGCCTAACTCAAGAAGTTGTAGAACTTTGGTAAACTTTAAAAAAAAATGCAAAGTGTTTTTGGACACATTATGCCAAATAAAATAAATGTAGGCTTTTCTAATATTTACGTATGCCTATATAGCTCTCTTCCAACCGTTTTTCTTCCACAGAGCAAAGTATGGACCGTCTGTTATAATGCAAACGTAAACCTTGCCCGTTCAGTAGTTGTGAGACTTTAACACGCTGCTGTTTAAAGGCGTTTACTTTCACATGCGTTTTTGTGTATAACGGTTTGGTGCGTTCTTCTTTAATTATTATATTCAGTCATTACAGTTTGTAAAATATACCCAACTGAATTCCAATTGTAACAAAGTCATTAGATTTTTTCCGTGTTCATTTTACATTTTGTGTCAACTTTATAAAGTAGCCTATAGGCCTATCTGTACTGGACCTATACCTCTGAATATGAAAAGTATAAACTTGCATTAACTAGCAAAATGGGTTTACAGTAAAACATGATACAATAATTGCTAAAAGGATATGAAGTGTGTGTTGAATCATGTTTATACACATATTGGCTGTATAATATCTGTCTTGTAGTAAAAATTCACAAGTAGCAATATTTTAACTGGATGAAATAATTATATATTTGGATTGGACTATAAACAGGGCTATGATACAAGTTTAGTAAAAAAAAGCTTCTCAAGTAGCTCACAGTGTTGAGATCTGTCTGGAAACCTTTAGTCAAACCTTCAGTGTACTGTATAAGTTCATTAGACTGTTTCCCAAATAATGCTGACTTATGGAGGTAGACAGTATAGTATTGTCCCCAGACTTATTAAGTGTAAATACTGCTGGTCCAGTTTACAGTGATCTTTCACTCAACTGCCAGCACCACTTAGTATTTGTTGAATAAAAACCTCGGCTTGCTCTCCAAGTGCACACAAAGCCATTAATCGTACATGCTAACATTGTTGCACAACTATTTATATTAATTTTGAAGTTTGTGAAAACACGATTTATTGCTTGAAGCAATTAGTGGTCAGGGGTAGCCTATACCATTGAGCTGAGCGTAAAGGCACTCTCCTAATGTTGGAGCTAGTCTCACGGGGTGCATAGATTCCCAGGGCTGATATACCGTAGACCATGAGTGTTGTGGTCCAGATCTCCCCTCTGGCTTACCCTAGCTGTTTATTTGAATGGTGCTTATTTCAGTAGAAGCAAGCACAAGTTTGAGTTAAATCTTGATGTGTTCTGTTGAAACTTTCGTTAGATTGCACTTTTTTATTTTTCATTCCTTTTTTCTATTTCTTTTTTTTTAAGTTTTGGACTTGACTGGCGGCACAGTTGACTTGATTCCTTCCAGATGGGCTGACAGGTTTTTTGAGTTCCAATGAGGAAAGGATCTCAGTTCCCAAAAAATAAAGAGATTTCAAGAAATACACTGGTAAATCTAAGATCCCAAACTCTGAAATGAAAGGAGAGCAAAAAAACAAGAACTTTTGTGATCTGCAAGCCTGCAAACATGGCTTGCTTTTTTGTCCTCTTTGGTCCCCCGTAAATAATGAGAAATAAATAGCTTCCTGAGCCTCATCTGCTTCTAAAGCTGTATATCTTTCCCGAGGAAGGAAAACTGGTTTTCACAGAGGCTTTAATGTAGCTAACAACAGTCACTCCGTTCTGCTTACTCTAATAGAGTTTGTTTGACTCTCACCCCTGCAGGGCAGAGGAAGCCAGAAATGTAACATTGCAGGAGAGAATAAACTAGAGAGCAAATTGCACAGAACAAACATGTTCTTACTGATGACTTGGGAACTTAATATAGAGTCCTTTATGCAATAAGCTAAGTAATAGTATATTATTAGTACTGTATATAGTACCCAAGCATTAACTAGTATACCTATTTTTTTAAATATATTGAAATATCTGGAATAGAATATTTCTAGAAGAAAAACTGTATTATAACTTTCAGTTAGATAACACCGTTGATTACATTTTATACCCCCATTAAATAAACCCCAAAAAATAAAGAAATAGCTACATTTCTATTGAAACACTATAATATAAATTTTTGTGTGAAAATTAATCTAATAATATTGACCACAAAAAAGTTATTGGGTCCTTCCAGGAAAACATCAGTAATATGTTTAGGTGAAAGTGTAATAATAGCCGTAGTGTTTTACAGCAGAGCGTTACAAATTGTGTGTGTTAGCAGCATGGTCTTTTGGCCACTGGCATAGCGCGTGAGGACACTCCTTCGCTCTGGCCTCCGTCCGTCACTGTGCTTCATGCCTCAAGCACGACTCGCTTAGTTTGGCGACGATGTCCTCCTCTTTGCAGTCTATTCTCGTTCAATTCATTATTTAATAAAAAAACTGTTTTCATTTCAACTTTGTACCCAAAAGCACATTGTGGAATGAATGGACGTACGGTGAAATCTGCTCCCTCTGAGAGATCCCTTTCTAAAATAGCACTGCTTTATATGTGGATTGTGTCCTCTGCTATGGCTCCCAGGCTGTCCGTGCGTGCGTGTGACACGCAGGGACTCTAATCACGTCTAGCCAGCACGACCGAAGAGACGCCCCTTGTCCTTTTCCCCCCTCTCCTCCTGTCCTTCTCTCGTTCCCGTACAAGCCTCTGTGTTCCTCTCCCTTGTCGTCTTTGAGCCTTCGTGCCTCCGTGTTTCCCCCGTTGCCGGGCCCAGGAAATGAATGAATACAATTAGATAATTCAGGAATCCCAACGCGGCTTGTGTTGGATAAAGATGCACAGAGGTCACACAGACACACACACACACACACACACAGAGGAAAGCTTCGACGAGGAATGACTATGCGGAAAGTTGGCTGGAGAGCAACTGCTAGTACCTCTTCTTGAAGTGGGAAAGCAGCTTGATACTGCTAGCAGGCATTATACTTTCAGAAGGTCATTTAAATGCTATAGTTTAGGGTTTCTCTATACCAGGCTTCCTAGTCTCATTTGATTCCTGTGCTACAGTTCACGGTTTCTACTTGGGTTTTGGTTGTGCTGTGTGCCATTGGCATCTTACATTAGTTCTGTTCAATTTCTTTCTGGCTGCGTGTCGGTGCTAGTGTGTGTGTGTGTGTGTGTGCGCGTGTGTGCGTGTGTGCGTGTGTGTGTGTGTGCGCGTACGTGCGTGCGCTATGTTAGGAATGAGCTGCTGGGGTCACGGAGGGCTTGTTCCCTCTTTTCCCGACTTGTAGAAAGTGGAGTAATTACATCGTTCCCCCTCCGACCCCTGATTACCTGTCATTGGCCAGCCGGAGATGAAAAACTGTCTTGTCACTTTATATGTTTGTGTGTGTGTGCGTGCGTGTGTGTGCGTGTGTGTGTGTGTGTGTGCTGACTCTGCACTTACACAGGTGAACACACATACTATAGTCCTTACTTCTGGGCTTTGCTTGACTGTCCCGACAGAATTATGAGAAATAATATTGTTATATACCCACGCTGATGAGGCTATTTCATACCTCATACAAAATGCATAATTCCATATTGAAAATATCTATATTAAAGTTAATTTTATATCCAAAGACAATTTTATTTCCAATTTGACAGCTAATAGATTTTTTCCCACTCCATTTCTAGTCTAGCCCTACTGCATACAGTGCCATTATTGTCTTATCGCGGTCCTTTTTGCTCTGACTTGCTCAAATATAACTGCTTCTCCCTCTCCCTCTCTCTCGTTCTCTCTCTCCTGCACTAGGCTCCCCTCCTCCGCTCTCTGTCTGAAGGCTGATTAGTTCTCGTTAATGACCCCTGGCTCTGTCGTTCCTTTATGCCTGTGGCGCTGGCGGGAGCACATTCACCCAGCGACGCAGGCGGAACGAGCGAACAGGAGCACGGAGCGGGCTGACATAAAAAGACAGACACAGGGTATTTGACAGGAAACCCATACTATAAAATACGATAAGACTGCCGGTTAAAAGCTGTAGTGCTCTGATGTTTTCTTACTCGACCTGTAAACAAGATCACTAAAGATTTTTCAAAAAAACATTTCATGGAAAAGGCCAGCAGGCAGTAAGTCTTCTGTGCTAAGCCAATGCGCTCCTATGAGCAGCTGTTGTCCTCTGTGCTGAGAGCGGACGGGAAGACGTGACCATGTTGGAGACGGACAGGCCTGTGTGTGTGTGTGTATGGGAAGATTCAGCCTCTTGTGTGGGGCACCTTAATCCTGCCAAACAATGTACCACAAACTCCAGTTGGACTAAAAAAAAGCATGTATAATTGTGTATTATTTGGCTCTGTAACGTTCTGTGAATATTCATGTTTTGAATCCGTCAGTTTGAATCTATTGATTTAGGAAATAATAACCTGCCTGTGTTTGCATTTGTACAGTTCATATCCTGTAGTGGTTTTATGACCTTGAAGATCAAAAAGGCTTAGAAATTATAATCATTATATTATACGTTACTTCGCTTGGCATTATTACTTTGCTTGGCAAAGTGTTAAACGATGATTTTTTTTTCTTATTTAAAAAATAAATGTCTCTAACATCGAAATATCTGGCCAAAAAAGCTAAATCCATCAAAAAAGCCAATCCAAGTAGCTTTTTTATGCAGATAAACACATATTGACGGGTAACTTTATTTTAATGGCACAAGTTTCATGCCTTGCCCGAGGCTCCAGATTTTATAGTGCAGGTTTTTGTTTTCAGAGTAATCACCCCAAGGTCAGCAGGAGCTCTGAAAACACGACTATCAGCTGAGCAATCTGTTTTTTAGCCCTAGTCCAAACCATGGCTTTCAGAGGAATGCTTTATAGCGCTACTTGGAAACAATAAAGTATTTACCAGCTTATGCAACACGAATATGTGCCAACATCTTCACAGGACTTTTATAAAGTATACTGTTGATAAAAATATAGTCAATTTTGTTGTTGGTCAAAAAAATACATTAGAGATGCACAAGTTTGTTTATCCAGTGACAAATAGTTTCTCTAGTCCTGGTCTTAGTTTCATCACGAAGCTTGAGAAGTACTTTTTTCCTCTGTAAAGTAGTATTATGATGTCCAATAGTTGGCAAGAGAGCAGATATATTGCTGTCTGACCTTGTATCTGAAGGTTTGAAGCACAGAGCGGACTGCAGACCTCAGTTGATGAGCATATGAGGGCATCTGAGGATGCCAGCGCTGTGAACAACAAAAGAAAAATCTAATTTTCTCGAAAAACAAAGCCACACATCTGTGTTTATTGTGGGGCACACTCGGTTTCAAAGCCCAATGCGATGAATTGTAATTGCACAGAGAATTCTCATCACATCGTCATTCGAATTCCAAAACTGTTAAGTAGATCGACTAAAAGAATACAATATTTGCAGGTCCGATATTTGCTGGTTGAGGCATCAGTCCAGAACCCTCATTACTGGGTGGTGTACATCTTATGTGCATCACTGAAAATGGCGCTAGCATACCCCCTCCTCAGTTCGCTGTAAGATGGAGGCTTGTGCAGCTGTTACTGTATTAAGCGTGGTTGATCTACTGTATCACCCCTGACCATAAAGGGGCGCTACTGAGCGATGTCTGACAGCCTGCCATGCCCCTTGCTCGCAGCCCAGCCATTACAAACATACATCTGCAGCTGAAAGCTCCATCCATTGTGTTGAATTAAACCATCTCCGTATGCTTTGATTGATTTGACCTTGTTAAACTCATTTACCATCGACATCATATTGCATCCGCAGGGCCTGCATCTGCATTTAAAGACGAGGGGGACTGATGGGAAGGGGGGGGATGTTTTCTTTCTGCCGCTATTCACAGTTCAACTGGAAAATGTGACGAGAGCGATTGAGACCGTTTGGTTTTTGCCAGACACATTTTCCACAGATAATTCCTTTCATGGTAGACTGGTTTCGGACCTCTCCCCGCCGTTTTCCTTATTTAACTTAGGGGGCTGCAGGGGAGTGACTCTGCTTTTCTAGCTGTGCAGCAGTGTGGAGAATAGATCCCAGCAGAGAACACATCTCCAGCTCTGGAATAAAGACCTAATTGATGGCTTGTAGACAGTTGTAAATGACTCATGAGGTAATCCATCCTCAGCAGAAACTCACAGTCGCGCGGCCACGATGTGGATCTGTGGAGCCAAACCAGTCTGGGTTTATGCCCAAACTTCTACGTCTCCAAATAGCAATCGTGCGTCGTTAACCAGACATGACGTTGCCACATCCTCACCTGCAAGCTGTGAGAAACCTTCAATTAATCACATAGATGCTCACAGGTTCATTTGGCCATTCCATTTCTGGTTTGCGCTCAGCAATTGTAACAAATAGATGCATGCATATGGCCAATGGGACTATTAAATAACCTGGTTTTGTACAATAGCATAAACACCAATTGTAACATGTATTTTGCTTAAAGAATGTACCACTAAACACAAATACAACACAAATAACTGTTTTGCTTTTATTCACCTAAGTCTGCCACAGTGGGAAAAGGTACCAATAAAAAGCTAGCGTTTTAGATTGACAGTATGGCAGAATGGTAGAAGCTAATGCCCACCCCAATGTGGCTGTGTGGGACTGAAAGGCTGCCATTGTTCTCCCCCTGCATATCCACTCTGCACAGCCAGCGCCGAAAGTATGCATTGGCTTATAAAGGAGCGAGTAAAGCAGGGCGGGCAAAGGAGCGGAGAAAGAGAGAGAGAGAGAGCGAGAGAGAGAGAATAGTGTGAATGGTGAGGGGAAGGGAGAGCCTCTAGCTGAGGTGGGGGGGGGGGGCAATAATGTGTGAGCCAGGGACGTTGTGGGTGGGGGGACGTAGTAGAACCCCGTGACGGAGGATAGGGGTGTCCTGTGCTCCTATCCAACCATATCCTTAGACTCTCTCATCTTTCCTCTCGGTTCTGCATCACCCTACCCAGTGCATCTCCCACCGCTCCCTCTCTATAGTCATATATTATGTCCCTTTGATTGGCTGGCTGGCTGGTGGCTATTCTCTGGCTGGGGGGGGTGGGGGTCTCGACATAGAAGGGGTGTCATCTTAGTGGCTTGGGTCCTGTGATGCTGGGGTCATTTTCTGCAGAGACAGGATTAGACCTGCTCAGGTTTAGACCCGCGCTTTGTTTTCTCTGACACTGAAGACTCCCTCTCTGAGGCTTGTGGTGGTGGTGTTAGCTAGAGGGGTGCTGCTGTTGTTCCAAGTAGCATCCTGGCCATAGCTACTGTGACACATTACACACAGTGTAAGTGCTTTTCTTGTGCCCAGACAGAAATACTTTGTGTGTTTGCACGAGCCTAAAATGTTTGATTAGGTTATTTGGATATTTTTAGATATTAGATATAATCAGATACACATTTTCATAGATTAACAAATGTGACTAATCTAATTTGAATCTCATATTAACTAACTCCTTTTAAGTTTTTTTGTGCCCATTTTCTCAAAATCCACTATGGTGTGACAGCATATCTTTGTTATCATGTCTTTCTTTACATTCAAATCTACTTGCAAGTTACTCGCTCTTCCTTCATCAACAGAAACCGCTTTATGAAGAAAAAAAACACATCCATGTCCATAGCGATGATGCATTATGTTGACCAATGCAACAGCATGACTCCGTGACCTGTTTTAGTTGTTGGACAAGCATGGAGCACTATGGCCTCCAAGCTAAAAGTAATATCTTATGTTGTGTAGATAGACAATAAACTTGTCAGTTGGAAAAACTGTTGTTGATTTTGGTCATTTCAAACTAGGCTATACTTGGCAATAAGAAAAATATTAAATTGCGCAAGCTATATCCTTTAATTTACAGTTGTTTCAATGTAAAGTCAAATTTTAAGGCAAAAAATTAACTTTTTAGGTAACGAGTTTATATTATTTCATATTTTGGCTAAAAACATATTTATAGATTTGCTCCTTTGGATCCCAGCCCTTTATTGGGAATCTATGATTGATCATATCTAAAAAGATGTGTGTATCTTTTACCAAACACATACTAAATTGTTTACAAATATATACTAGAGAATTGAATGTGATTGGTTGCGCTCTTACGTTTGATGTGTGTGTGTGTGAAGAGTACATACTGTATGCGTCGATGCAGGGAGGGGTTTTGGCAATCCACGCGGATTTGCATTTCAAGCATGTGCGCCTGTGCGTACGTGTGTGTTTTCGGGGTGCCTGTACGCCTGTGGTTGCACGTGGGTTTCTGTGGTTATCCTGACGTGACCCCTCTGTAATGAAGCCGCAGAAACACACACCGATATACTATACGCATAGCTGTATAGTATGAGCTGAGCACAGCACTATTCCTGACCCACTTCTCTGCTCGATACTTCATCTTTTTGCACAATGTACATTCATTGTGTGTGGGGTGTAAGTGTGCTTTTGTTATTGCTGCGTTGTTCCAGAGACGCGCTAAGTGCGGTTTTCTTCCTGAAGGGAAAGGGATTGATCCTGTGAATGTGCGATAAATCCCATCTTCACCCTCTCCTCTTGTTGAAACCCAGTTTTGACTGGTCAGGCTCAGCCAAAACATGATTCCTTATAGCTGGATATGTCACCACAAAATACATAGGGCAAACAAACACAAACACACACACATTTCATTTTTCTGGTGGTAGTTCATTATTTCTTTAGCGAGGCTCAAGTTGCAGGAGATGTGGTATTTATTCTGCTTGTTTATTTTCTTCCTCTAAGTCGGTGAGGAGAGAGCCTTGGAGTGCGGAAGCCTTTGAACCGCGGCCTATCCCATGACTGCAGACCTGGGTATTAACCCAAAGCCACTGAGAGGCTTAAAAAGCCATCATCTCATTGTCCAGGGACACAAAAACAAAATCCCCACTATCCTTCCCTTCTCCTCCCCTCCGTCCTCCTCTTCTTTCTTAAGAATGCCCTGAGCCAGGCCTCTACTGGAATTCATATTAATCAGTTTTAAGGGTCTAATGAGATAAGTGAGCCTTAAGGGGAGTCCACAAAGTGGCCTAATGCCCCTGGATAAACAGGGGTGAGAAGCACTGTCCACAGCCATCGTGATGAGAAGCAATTTTACAGAGAAGAACTTTACACACACCATGCAGTTGGTCTAGGTGATAAAGGTGCACTCTGCTGTATACCTTATGCATTATCATCACACATACACACACATGACTTTTATAATGTGTGTTAGACATTGTGTCGCAGCACAAACTATTTTCATTTGTCTTGGAACCCCCTTGGAATACAGGGCAGTTGGTTTCTCCTGCTGTTATTCTCTCCTCCCCCTCATAGTGTCCACCCCCCCACCCCCTTCCCCAACCAGCCTCTCTGTCATGGATTACCAGGTCTTTAACTGTACTGTTATAAGTCCCTGGCTTTTGGAGTCCCGCTGTGCTAACCCACTATGCCTATCAGTATTAGGTCCGGTGTTGTGGCTGCAGCGTTTGAATGACTCCTCTCTTCCTCTCCCGCCCCCAGTTTCTGTCTGTCTCTCTGTCATTCTGTCAGTTTGTCTGTTGTCGATGGTATTGTAATCATATGTACTGTATATTTAGTACCATACACCTCTACAGTATACTTTTAGAGGTATTTCATTCTAAACCCCTTCAGGCCCAGCTTGTGACCACCTCAACATGGCGCCTGAGCACAGAGAAATAAAATGTGGCGGCGGCCAGACACAAAGAGGCAGACATGTTTAATTTTGTTAGGTTTTAGGAATTTCAAACTGTATAAAAAATTGTATATATACGAGCACAGTGATTAAAGCTGCTTTGGGAAGGATAGGCTTCTTAAGCAAATAAAATAATCTGTAATTAATGGTGATTATCTGCACATACCTCACCAGATGTAGAGGTTATAGGTCAGTCACAACACAGACACAGACACAACACTCAATTTATTTGATTGAAAAATATGCAGCAGCGGTATTATATATATTTTCCTAGAATAAAATAAAAATACTCAGACATAACAAAATAAATTTTAGTGAAGGTTTGGCTTGTCTTTGAGTGTTACTGAAATATCTATACACTACAGTAGACAAGCTGGATTTATTTGGAGGCGGTAGCATTCGTCAGAAGGTTCCTTTCACTCTCTGGGTTCTGTGTTCTATATAGCTATAGAATTCCAAGTCATTGCGGGAGCACGACCGGAGACATTCCAGCCAGGATTAGACCTAACATGGCAAACGGAAGCCCAAATAAAAGTTTTTTCCTTTTTCTTTCATTTTTTTTCTGCATCTGTGTGTGTCCGTGTGTGTGTATGTGTGCATTTTGTCAAATTTTGTTACCATTTGTTATTTCCAATATTTACACATGTTAAATGTTTAAAAATAGCATAAAAGAAAGTATAATTCAAAGTTAATTTAAATATCATACTTATATTCATATTTTAATAAAAAGTGCAAATTATAATATATTTCATTATTAAACAATTGGGAACACAATTTAAAAATTATAAAGTTGGTTAAATAGTTTATATTGTGTATAACACAATATACAAACTGTAATGCTTTATGTTTTTTGTTATATATATAATACAATAATTTACATACGTAAGATTGTTGCAATATCATGGTTTTATAAATGTACTGGTATATTAGAAAGAAAGAGGGAAATACACACTGTATTTATTTCTATTTTCCATTAAATTATATATTTACTGGGATAGCAAGACCATTGTCAGAAATATATCTGGTATTATTTTCCTAGGCAGCATAGAGTTGAAATACATTATATTATACTAGCCTGTGTGCGGAGAGAGTGAGCTTGGCTTGTCATTGGATTAGAGCGGTTGCTGTGCTTTGGGTGGAGTGATGAAATATTCATCGCTATTTGTGAGCCCTAAGAAGAGAAGCACTTGCAATCCTTTTCACTCAATTCATGGGAAATGAGGTCAAGGTACACATGGTCTGAGCATGACGACGATGGACTGCTCTTCTTCTTGTCAGCTTCATTGGACCTCACGTTTTGAGATTAAATAGTTTTCCCTTAATTTATACTTTAAAAAAATATATATTTTTCTATGATTTTACAAGTAATGTACAGTCATGTTTATTTTCTCAAACGTTTTGTGTATTTTTGTTTGTACGTTAATTTGAACTGACTCTGGAGCTGAAGCACAATAGCATGCAGCAGTTGGGTGGTTTGTCGCTGACGCGTATGGACTGAAGTGCCGGACAGAGATTTCCTGTTATCGACAGGTGTCAATAGTCAAGTCCCTAGCGGCATCACTTTGTCAACCAGCCAATGACATCAGGTCCAGTGCAGCTTTAATAATGAAGCAGGCTAACCCCCCCTTATTTCTTATCTCCTATCCTCTCTATCATTCACGACTGGCCTGGTCCGATAATGTCTGACGTTATATTAGTGGCCTCTGAAATAGCCTTCCCGCTTGTATCAGTGGATGGGGAAGCATGGCACTAATAATCGGCCTTTATGTCCTCGCGCCATGCCTGGCCCTAGTGTTATTCGAGTGCATAATTGATAGTGTTCAGAAGTGGAAAATTTAGAATAGCAGAAGTAATGCGAAGCGGAAGTGTAGTGAGGCGGAGGAAGGGAAAGGGGGGAGAGGTGAGGAGATAGGGGTCCATTGGAGTTTTTACACGGAGCTTGTTTCAGCCCTTCACCGGGCTTAAGGCCCAGCTAGCGTGCGTGTAGAGGCCAGCCAGACTAGTCTGCAGGGGGATAAAGAGGGGGCTGAAAAGAAGGCGGGGGCGGTGGAAAATGGGGCTACAGCGTAACGAGGCCTGACGTTGAGCCAGCCCAGAATGTTCTCTGTCTCTCCCCAAAGCTCTCAGAGGATAGAGCTCCGCCGTTGTCAGAAACGTTTTAGGGGGGAAATGATTTACATCACCGCATTTTGGTTAATTGAGGGATTATTGTGGTTTCTGCATTGTTAGCAATATTTTTGTATGTTTATTTTCTGAGTTATTGCTACAGTTTTGTTGTAGGACGTACAAGTATACATAGAGGTAAGGCTACTTTGACTTGGACTTTATCCAACCAGTCTATTCACTAGCTGCTATCTCAGGCAGGAATAGGAGAGAGGAATTGACGTGACATTACAACCATGTGGAACAATCATCAATAAACAGTAAGCCTCCAGCAAAGAGTGGTGATTGGCTACTTTCCAAAAGGAAAGAGAGGCTGTTCATTGAGAAATTGACTGCGACAACCTCCTGAAAATGTTTCAAGGCAACAATACCCAGTGGTGGGCAAAGGGGAAAAAAAATCGCTGGCTGCTGCATTTCTCTATTTAATTGACCCTGCCGTTGTGCATCTTCATCTTTTGCTAGTTTATTTCAGAGTTCTTTGCTGTGCCTGCGGGCCTGAATATCTCTGGTATTCCTGTCATGGACTAAACAATATTTCTTTCATGACCACCACTCATGGCAACCACTCACTGTGCTCTAGCAGCGGTCCCAGTTGAACGCAACACTCCACAATGCTAGGTCCTAACCTTTCAGGTGGAGGTGTTAACACGGCCCCAGGTGTAGTCTTATTTAACACCTCTCTGACCCTTAACAAAGCCTTACTAACTGCTGCCTAGCTCTGCCTTTTGTGTTCCATAACAAAGCCCTTTAGCTTTTAATAACACTACAGCACCACCGGTGTCAAGAGAAACCCGAGATAACGTCCACATCAGAGAGTTGGTGGGAACGGTTAAATCCACTGCTTGAAACCAAACCAACACACAACGGGCAGGGATCGTGTTTGGCAAAATGGGCACGCTTTGATGGAAGGATCGGATGGTGTAACTGTAGGCAAACCGGGTACGATGGGGAAATAGAGAGGGGCTGTGTGCTGGTAGTCTTTTACAGATCTGTTAAAGAGAACATCTGGAGAAAAACATACGGAGAAATGCTCATGCAACATGTGCAGACACCCACAAGCACGCACGCGCACACACACACACACACACACACACACACAGAGAAATGCGAACATAGTCAAGCTCTCATAATACGGCAGGGGGATAAATATCCTATGCATTATATGAAATGTTTATTACATTTAATGTTGTTATTTCATATCAGCTAAACATGGCACATTTCCGACCTTTGTAACCCAGAAAAAAATGATTTTGGGGAGTAGTTAAGTATATACTGTACAGTATATGACCCCGATTAGATGGTTGTGATGTTTTGGTGTGATCATATGAAATGTTTTGAGGAGTTGAGTCTATAATTTATTCTAGTTCAGAATCACTTTGTCATACCTGTCTTTAGTAATGTAAAATTATAAAACATGATCCAAGCTGTATATTTTATAAATAAAACTCTATATTAGAAAGTGTATTTCACTGGAGTCACTACAATGTGACCATAAAGCCGTCCGGGGGAAACATTAGCAGAGATATGTCTCGGAAACTCATAAAACCAATTTACGAGTGCACTTAAGGGCCATACCCCTCCTGGAGCCATTCTATAAAGATGCAGACAGAGATTGCAAAGAACTCCCTCAAATTATTCACGTTTAAAAGTAATAAAGACGGATCAATATATGGGACCAAACCAGCTAATCCTAGACTTACCTATAGTTAATTTTGATAGAAAACAATCCGTTCAAAATAACATTACTATGGTAGCTCTTTTCCGTCTTTTTATATAATGTTAATTTAATACAATTTGTGTATACAAACATTCCAAATGCTTTACAGCCCAATTCTCGTTTTTATTTGGGTTTGTTTAAATGCTTTGTTAAATCTTATTTTCTATCAATATCCTAAATTAAATAAAACATAATTTAAGTTAAATTGAAACACCACAACATTGCAGTTCTTTACCTCTGTAAACAATGGACGCAACGCCCTGTGAAATACGGCCCTGGCCATCCTGGGGAAGGCTATGTACTGTAAATAGACTTGTGTGCCTGCTTGGTGTCACTTGTTTATTTACAGTTTGACTCAGTGCACTTGTGCTGGAATGCTATCGTTGTTGTTACCTGGTGTGGATTAGCCCCCTCTTGCTGGGGAGTTATTTGAGAGAACCCCCTTCCCATAGTGGGCTCACTGGGCCTGTGTCTCAATACAGCATGCAGAGCCAGCATTTATCCCACAATGCACTGCTTCACTTTCATTGTCTTTGACCGTTTTTGATGTTGTGCTGATGAGACCGTGTCCACTGAATTATTTCCTTCTGGCCTTTTGTTAGCTATGGTGGAAATGAGCATTCTCCTCAAACACCAAACGTCCAACAGCGCTAAATCTGTTTGCATTAATAAGATATAATGGATAATATTTTAATCAGTAATTAGACCACAATAGTTATGTGTTAAGTGTTTGCTTCCCTATTATGCATTCATTGTTTTGCTGATGGATTTTCTTTTGCATGCTTACATGGAACTATGGAACTGTTGTTCAATCTACTTACAGTATAGTACAGTAGCTGCTGAATGCCTATTTTCTATTACATTGAACCCTCACGTTTGAGAAGAACTGATCTGGTGTATTGTCTAACATTATTGAATGCCAATGGACGTCGCCATTCGCAGATGTGTATTTTCATGTTTCAAATGTCTGCATGGGAGGATAAGCTAATGTTCATTTGATATACCAATCTCTGAATATGTGATATGTACATGTACATGTGATACATACGTGTACATGCTGGTGTTTGTAATATGGTTAACAAGCAGGGCATTAATGATGTGAGAAAACATAGCCTACTGTACAGCTTTCTGACAGGGCTTGTTATTATGATTAATAATAAACCCTGGTTCTAACATGTTTGACATCATTTTGAATATTTCATACAAAAATGTTTGTCTTTTAACTTTAAACATTTTGTTAGTTGTGTAAATATTTTATTTCCCTAGTGTATACAGTAGATACAATATGCAATTTTCCTGTCCCTCTGGCTTTGTTTTCTCTTCATCCGCTCTGGTCTTTTTAATTGTACATTTTTTCCAGTGCTTTACTGCCCAGTAATGATTTTATAGCGGGGCATTTTACACCGGTGTCCAAAACCTGCGGCCTGGGGAAGATTTAGTGTGTTGCCACTGTTGGGTAGTGCGTTCTAATTGGAAGGTCAGGGGGACATGTTTGAGTGTAGCAGGAGATCACCCACTTACAGCAGATTTAAAGGTTATCCACACCCACCAGGGACAGGGATACGTTGTGTGTTATTGTAGTAGCAATCTGGATATAAAGACAAATAATGTATGTAGTAATACTTACAAAAATATCAGGTTGAAATGCAAAATAGATTTATAAACTTTTTTTTTTTGGACTCTATTTCTTTATTTTTACCGTACAGTACC
>JAODTR010000024.1:4658446-4677035 GCA_025399935.1 Amblyopsis rosae
TATATATGAATATCTGGTGTGTGAAGATGGAGAGGTAGGAATGGATGTGTGGTGCGAGGGATGCTTGGCTATATTGAATTCACGGTCAGTCTTTAATCACATACCGAAGGAGGAGGTTGGAGGTGTGAAGAGGCACCAGATTGTTGCCACATATCTGTCTTCTTCTACACCAGCTCTCTTTTGCCTATTCCCACTTCTCTGCCACCCTCGAAGAAGAAATAAATGGCAGAAAGAGAGAAGGAGTGGGGAGGGTGAAAAGAAAAAGCAGAGCTTGTGACTCGTGAAGATGGAGGCCTCTGTTAAGTGCTGTGCTTGAAAGCCCGTCCGGCCTCATTAGCTGTCAGTTGTAACAATACTGAGCTGGCAGTGAAGACTGCTCCCAGTCTCTGTGCCATAAATCACTGGCTGACAGCCGCCTGACAGGGCTGGGAACCAGCACACATGCAAGCTTTTCTCCTTTTCTCTTTCTGCGCCACAGCCTCACTGCACCTCTCTCCCTCTCCCTCTCTCTCCCTCTCCCTCCCTCTTCTTCTGTCTTTTCTGCCTCTCTCTTTTGGTATATGTTCCTTCTCTTTCCTTCTCTTTTCCTATCTCTTCTTTATCTTTATCTGTCTTCACCCACCCTGTATTCCCCCCCACACACACACACACCCACACACACACACACACACACAAACTGCAAGACGTCTATGACAGGCCAGAACACATGGCTTCTTATGAACACACTCACTGACACACATGCGTATAGCTGCACATTTTGGCATCCCGTGCTGGAGTGTGTCAGACAAGATGACTTTGGAAATGTCTGTGTTTCTTCTGTGCGGCATTCATAGTGTGTGTGTGTGTGTGCGTGTGTGTGTGTGTGTGTGTGCGTGTGCGTATGAAGGGGAGGGAGGCAGTGCATAAAGCAACCTTATTCTCTATTGCTCAACCTTTTCACTATTTACTGGTTGTTGCTATTATTATTGGCCTGTTGGGAGTTAGAGCTGCTATTGCTGCAGTCACTTCCTCTGGATGAGCATTGTCGTTTACACGTGACGTGTGAATGTATATGTGTGTTTTGGACATGGAGGGTGGTTATGCTACATCCACTTAGGTGAAGCATGGCAGGGCTTCCTCCAGCAGTCTGCCTGCGTCCGTTAATGTGACGGCGCGTGTGACACCGCTGCATAGGAAGAACGTGTACGAAACAAAGCCTCCGGGTGATTAATCACCAGGCTCTGACACACACACACACACACGCACACGCACACATACACACACACACACACACACACACAGACACACACACATATACACAGACATGCTCAAACATACACGCACACACAGACACACACACACACACGCATACATACACACACATACACACACACACGCACACACACACACACAGACACACACACACAGACATCCACATACCTACACATACACACACACATATACACGCACACACACACACACACACACACACACATACTTTCACAGCCAGACTAAGATGCTTGGGTGTATTGGTGCTGAGCTTGTAGCTGGGATAAATCCAAACTAACACACACACACACACACACACGCACACGCACACGCACACGCACACGCACACACACACTGCATACACAGGTGAGCTCACAGCTGGGCTAAATGTCTCAAAGAATGCTGACTGGACTCTCCAAACTCAGACCCCACAACCCTTTTATTCCATTCCACAGAGCCACATACACCCTAAGCTGGATCCACCAGGCCCTGGTCAGATCAAATCCACCAGGCCCTGGTCAGAACAGACCCACCAGGCCCTGGTCAGGAAAAGCAGTGGAATGTTTTTATGAACTTGAAACTTATTAACATTTACAGTATTAGAGCTAGCTAAACTGACAACGTTAGATCTCGGCTCATGTTTGGCCGTGGTGATTGGTTAAATCAAAACATTACTTTAAGGCTCTGGGTGTCCTATTTTATCTGCCGCTTCTCTCTTCCTCTTTTATCAATGTCATCTGTTATCGTTAACGTTTGGGAGTTTAAGATGTCCTCCTCGCCACTGCAGCCTCCCAGAGGAGGTCCTGGTACACTGTTACACAATCAGCCTCTCTTTCTCGCAGGCAAAAACATTCATCATCCCCTCGTTGCTGAAATCTCCATTTAACATCTTCCTCATGGGTGTCCACCGGCTTTAGCTTCACGTTGAAATGTATGAGAGGCCTCTGTGTGTGTGTGTGTGTGTGTTACTAATGAGTGTATGTACACACAGGCATGGTTATATATCCTGCATGTGTGTGCGTGTGTGTGTGTGTGTGTGTGTGTGTGTGTGTGTGGGCGGACAGGGTAATTGGTTTTTGTGAATGCGCCTGGCTTTGCTGGGGCCAAACAGAGCTGCAGTAATGTACATACAGTTCTGAGGGGGTGTGGGAACGGACTGCTGTGGACTGTGTGGATTGTGTGGGGGTGGGCTGTGGAAGAATGAGGAAATTGCAGACAGATACGCTTAATGGTTCTGCTGAGAGAAGAGGCTATAGGGCTAGCAGCTGCCGGTCACCCATCTGTCCATCTGTACCAGACCACAGAAGAACATGCGTTCACCCTGCACCTATAGAGTATGATCATTTCTGTTTTTAAAGCAACAAGCTCCACCAATAACATTGTTTCTTGATGCTGATTAACGTAATGCAATGTGACAAAGTGAAATTTTGATTTGATTTGTTGATTTGACAAATTACTTTACTAATATCAGTGGCATCCACTTTACAATAAATAGGAAGGTGCAACATTGTAAATTCATTATAGGCATTGCTTATTATTGGATGGATGTTAACTGCCTTGGGCCAATTAGGGTTAGTGGCTTTTTAAAGCTAAGTAGACATTCAGTTTAATTTCTCCATTACAACCTTTCATCTTCATTATTCTTTCTGGGTGGAAAAATCATTCACTATTAATTACTCCGTAATAATAATGTTCAAGGTCAGCTGCTTGTGCTAGCACATATTTGATTGTTCTTAATATAGTACCAACCAGAAAAAAGGTATGCCATATTTTGCTTTATTCCAGTATGTATTCTCGAGAAGGATTTATAAGATATGTAAAAGCTGAATGAACAAGTTAAATTGATGTGTTTGTGCATGTGTGTGTGTGTAATTTAGTGTGTAATATATTCCATTACAGTCCTAAAATAAATAAGAACTTAGTAAGAGAAGCAAATTGCAATATGTCAAGTGTGGTTACGGTATTATCACAATGCTATATCAGGACATGATGCCCTGCCCTGTCAGGGCGCATGCAACTGGTGTGTATATTATTTATGACATGCTGTAGCCCCAAATTCACACTGATTCATGTTGAGTCATGAGAAGAAAATTGCTAGCGCTGGTTCCGTGCTCAACTGCGGTGAGAAAATGGCGAGGGGAAATAATGCTACTTTGGGACAGTGTGATTTATTAATAAGGATATAACATTGATGTTCATATAATTCTCAACGCATCTAAGTGCCAGGAAATACAAAAAGCAACTCAGAAGGAAAACTTCTGAAACTGAAGGGCAAAAGTTTACTGCTCTCCTCTGTGTCTTCATGCGCTCTATACCCCTTCGCCACAAATCCCCTTACTCCCTCTGCGTCACCATGCCAAGCCACCACACATTCATACGCTCACATACAACTAACACAAACACATAAGCGCACACCCCCCTAACCTCACTATGGTCTCACACAGCAGGTCTGCCATAAATCAATGGGCAGGATCGTGTCTGCCACTTAGACTAAACAAGAGCATTTGTGAGGATTTGGTCTCACCCATTAATCATCTTGACAGGCTGAAAAACACATTTCCTCTTTAATGACTGTATTTGTATAATCAGCTCTGTTTCCCTTCCCACCCTCTGCCTAGCTCGGCCCCCTACACCCTCCCCTCTTTTCCCTTTGGATTCTCTCTCTCTCCCTCTCTTTCTCTATCTCTCTCTCTCTCTCTTTCTTGCCCTAAGCAGTTCGGCTGGGTAAACTCACAGGAAGGAGGGGCAGGCGTGTGTGTGTGTGTGTGTGTGTGTGTGTATGTGTATGTGCGTGTGTGTTTGTAGGATGGGGCAGAGGGGCGGGGCGTGGTCTCTGTGTGTCTAAAAGGGAGCTCCGCTGAGCAAAAATAAGCACACCGCCAGTGGAAAGGTTTTCCTTTTTTTTTTCGCCCTCACTCAACAAACCGCAATGCCTCTGCTAATGTAAACCTGTGTATGTAAGCACACACTGGCACAGTCTTGTTAAATTAAACACACTAAATCCATGGATACGGGCTTGAAATGTTCATCAGAAACACACGATTGTGTGTGCTTTATAGGAGCATGGCCTGCAAACATTGGTCATCAATGGCGCTATCGAGTGAAGTCACTATGAAATTATAGATTGTAGATCTCTCAAATGATACGAGAGCATGCGTCCTTCCTTGAGATTTCTGCTATTTAAAGGTTAGTCAGCTATTGCAAGCTAAATGTAAGATAATACACTTAAACAAATAACTCCTCGCATTTCACTAGCTTACCGTTGGTGCGTGTAAATTAATCCGATACGTATACACATCCCTGGCTCCGTAAATAGGGACATAAACAACGTGGCGAACACTGCTCGTATTAACAAAGCCGTAGTAGGCTACTACGCTTTGCTTCACAATGCATTTCGATGTCTGAGGCGCCGCCGTGGAGGATCGCGGAGCGATACTGTTTTTATTTGAGCTCGTAGTTAGCAAGCATTCTCGACAATGACTGACCCTGCACTTAATGTAAGTCGCAGCAACGAGTCAACCTTACGATATACAATTTTGTTTGTTTTCACAATATCTCCATCTTAAAGAGGTACATGCAAGTTCCTTTCTGCCAGTCTATCTGATCCTTTCTACAGACTTACAGCAGGGTATTGCATTCACTGTGAAGGATCCAGGCCACTGTGTCACTTTGGACCAACTGTGTCCAGGGAGACTGGCTCAATGATTGTCATGACAGTACTTTGGAGAGAGAGAGGGAGAGAGGGGTGCAGTGATGGCGCCAATCAGACAGTATAAGTTCCAGTTCAGTAAACAGTGGAGTGGAGTGGAAAACAATACTCTGAGTAGCGCAGTGAATCTGTCTTTCTCACCATTAACGTGATTTACACGATCTATCTCTTGTGTCAAAGAAAAGTAAACTCTTGGGCTTTGTTATTCATGTTAGATTAGGCCTATTTGTATCTGTGAGGATTTGTGTGGGGGACATGCCAGGCACTGACAATGTGTTGACAACTGGAATTATGTCCTTGTTTGAACAGTGTGCAATAGAGTACAATGCCCCCTCTCAATCCACTGGCTATGGATAGACGATCATGACATACAGGTACACAACATACACACCTACACATACACACTGCAGTGAGATACACAAACTTGGATCACTCACTGTGAAGCCTGTGTTGAGTGAACAAGATTATTACACCTGTGATAAAGTAAACTACAGAATCATATAGGGCTCAAATTGTGTTATGCTGCCTAGTTACCATGATCACTTCCATTATTATCTTGGCCAACATTAGATTAGGATAATACTTGTTCATTTAATATAATAACATAGCATATAACAGCATTGAAATATGTCAATTTAACACAACCCCACTGAAGGCATTCTGTTTCTAGTTTATAAAAGGCAAACTAGGCCATCAAAATGCCTGTCTCACCCACAACGTATTGTGTTCAAGTCTGTAACCTTAACACTGTAAAAATATCCTAGGATTGTCCTTTCTATTTGGGTGATGACTGAGCACTGCATTCATCAACGTTTAAGTATCACAGTACACTGTGGGGGCTTGATAGGACGTTATGGACGACATCTCAACAGACAAGGAGGTGAATTATTGCCCAATCAAAACACGGTATATAACCATGTCCTGGGATGTTTTAAAGCCATTATTATGATTATGAGTAAGTGCAGGACATCCTGGCGTGAAGGGAACATGTTACCAATCACCGCACGGATGGCGAGCATCAGTCTTTCCCTGCCAAGTCACGTTCTTTACCGAGCACTCATGACATCGTTGCCGCCATCTCCCAACATGGCAACAAATGGAGTCCAGCTGGAGATGTGGGCTCGGCGCACTGTTCTGTAATTGCAGTGTTCATTTCTCCTCCGGCGGTTCTGGAGAAGATGACTACTGCCAGTGAACATTCGTGCCTCTGGAACCCGAGAAGAGACTGTAGCAGCTCCCACATCAGGAACAAGTAGAATTTGCCAAGGTCAGGCCTAACTGAGAATGACATCTAAAGTAATATTTGTTTGTATGAAACCTGATTGATGACTCCAACCCTACTGATACAGTCATTTAAGCTATATAGACCTATTTAGAGAGGAGGAGTGCCTGGCCTATAGTTGCTGCTGAAAGTGTATTTTGTTATAAGTATACTGAAAGCAACTGTTAATATAGGTCAATTATAATACACACATTTTACAATAAGGTTGATAGGAAGCTCTGCTCATACTGGAGGTTCTTGGTTGTGTGTCAGGAATGAAACCAATGTGTTCCAACACAATGGATTCCATACATTACAATAACATGATATATTTGCTTCATAACTGGCTATAACGCTTAATGCAAGGCATGGATGAAAGGAGATCAACTCCGCTCATACTCATAACAGTGTGTTTATAGGCAGGAATAAGGTAAATATTGTGTACAGTCCCGCTGCGTGTAATTTTAAAACCGTCTGGCTTGATTTAACACTGTGGTCAGTGTTGAACGTAGAGAGTTGCGTGTGTCCTAATATTATATGTGTGACGATGCCATCATGGCTTTGAGGTTAATGTTTTGTTCAATAGAGAAGGGTGGTTAAGGTGAGTGTTAGAGTTTTAAGGGCCAGGGTGCCCATCAAGAGAGAGAAAGGACGAAATGGAAAGAAATGGAGAGAGTAAAAACACAAAGCATGAACACATAACCCCCCCCAAACACACACACACACACACACCTCCTTCTCTTTCACTCCCTCCTTCTCTCTTCCTCTCTCTCCCTCTCTCTCCCTTTCTGTCGTAGCTGTCATCGCTGCCAGCCGGCCAGGGTAGAGCTGGCGTCTAATTGAAGAGCAGCTCCACACCCTGTCGTCATTAATCACCAGAGCTGTCAGCTGGCTGCTCAGGACCCCACAGTGACACTCTGCAACACTCTGAGCACTGACAAAGACAAGGGAAAGCACCGGAGTCCGCAGCCATCACCACTGCAACCAGCAATAGCCTACTGTACAGCAGCTACAACTGCAATATTAGTGGGATAGCCTAACACCTGATACCATTAGCCCTAGTACACTCCTACCATACCGGGCACACACAGGGTTCACACAGATTCTAAATTACTGCAGGAAAAGGTTTGGTTTAGGCTGCTTCAACCATGTTCTTACCACTTGAGTATTAGCACTATCATGCACATTAGCATTGCTCACTAACACACAAACACACACCTCTGCTGACATCCACACACGTTTCATTTGACTACACACATGCACACACGCGCGCGCACACACACACACACACTCACACACAGAAGGTCTCAGAGGCGACAGAAACGGATTGCGTAGGTGTTGACTCAGCTGGAAGAATGGGGAGAAGAGAAAGATAGATGGAGGAGATTGATGAGTTTGGGGAAGGGGGAAATAGTGAGGCATTTTGATGAACGAGTGTAAAGTGGCAGCAGTGGAATTAATTCCACGCCCGGGAAAAGATTGAAAGTGTTCCCCTCTGTGTGACCTCCAACAGGGAATCGACTTATTATAAGCTTTCCTCTGTCTACAGTCTGTAAGCCAGTATCCCAAACTACACATTAAAGGTTATAGAAAGCAGTGACAATGTACCATTGTTACATGTAACAATGAGGCTATTCTTGGTAACTCTATGTAGGCTACTAAAATAGTTGCCTTGCACTACACCAACACAACCATAGGGGGCACCCAACACCAGTATATAACCTTAGTAGTTTCAGGAAATAAATATCTGCTAGATACAATACAAGCGTATAACCAAACTGTCTTGGGTTATATTGTATAGAGGACATTATAAACTCTAAATGAGCAACCAGAAAGTTAAGTCCTGTAAGCAAAGAGACCAGTAGTGTGGGGCTTTGGTTTCTCAGGAAGAAAAATAGGTCCAGTCCCCCAAAGTGCTGCCCAGAGCGGTGATCAGGGCGCCGTGACCTTGCAGGTCTGGCAGGGGCTGGCCGCAGTTTGGGAGGGTCATCCATTTTGTTAATGGTCCTGTCAAGTGACACCTGTGCTCGCCTTTTCCCTGTCTGGAGTGCTAATGAACCACGAGAGTGGAGGAGTCGCAAAGTCGTGGTCAATAGCCGCCTCTGAGACTATAGTCCCTTCACTGCGTTCCCTACACACTGTCAGCCAAATGGAGCAAAGCGACAGACACATTATCAGCACCCAAACACTCTAATAGCTGTGGCTGTAGGCTGGCTTCAAAATAGACTTGCTGGTGTTGTTATTATTAAAACAGCTCTGACCGAAACCAACGCTAGAGCAAAAACAAAATGGCTATTCTCTGCAGGATTGAAGCCTACATGTTTGTAATCCCTGTAAAAAAAGAACAGCACTGGTCTCCCCAGGGGAGATGTCAGGACTTTGATGAATATTTCTCTATTAACCGCCTCCCATTGTCAGGTCTGGCCTTTGTGTTACAGGCCAATCCGTCAGACTGAGAGGGCAGCCTGGTTGGACACCTCCCTCAGGTCATTATTGATGGCCCAATGACCCAGCAACCACTTGCTACACAGCCATCCACTCTGCTGAGGAGGCTGTTTCTAGGGCTCACAAACAGGGATCAGCAATTAAACGCTACACTTGCAACACCAACAGCAGCAGAGTGGGTGTTGGAAGTAGTAGGATGAATGTCCTTGGGGACTAGCTAACAGGGCTAATGTGACCAAGCCTGCCCTCCATGAGATGGCCCTGTCAGCGGATATGAGCCTTGATATATTACACAGAGCCACATATAGCATGGCTATCACTGCTGTAATGACAGATAGGTCTTGATAACTGCAACAGACGTCTTGTATGATTAATTTCATCCTCTCAGGTTTGTGTGATGAAAAGGTATTTCATGGTGCTAAATTTAGCAGTGAATAAATCCAAAACAAAATTAAAATGCATTCAAGTTTCATTTATTTAGTAAAATAAGACCTTTCCCAGTTGGTTGGATAGCACAGCCATCATTAAGTTTCTTTTATTATATATGTTTAGTTTTTTCTTTGTACCATTTCTGTCAGTTATACCCCAACTCACTAACCCAAGTAAGGCTTGAAAAAATATTACATCTTTGAAAATTTACAAATAAAAAATAATTGGCATCGTTCAAGATAATATTTTGTTGACATGCGGCTCTCCAGATTCTGAATAAGCAGATGAAAAAAAAATCAAAATGAGAGAAAAAAGAGATAAATCGAGGTCCCCACAATAAAGCCTCACAGTCCGTCTTCATCATGGTGGAAGTTTTTTATTTATGGCATAAAGGTACTATACTTAAATCATTCTTTTTCAGTTAAAATACTTTTGGACAATTCATTTGGACAGCAACAATTTTCCCCCCAAAGTCGAATAACCAAGCGCTTGAGTGAAAAATAAATACAGATTTTCAGTCATTTGGAGACAGACATTGAAAAAAAAACAACGCAAAAACAAAGCCAAGAACAAAACCAAGACCGCTGTTATAATCCCACAGTCTCATCATAGTCAAGCTCCGTGTAGGCGTCTCATTTTCACTAAAGTCTCTGGGTTCTGCAGGGCAGACAATCCATCACTGTTGGGTCTCTGCCTTTGTAACGTCAGTCAGAACCCTGAGGCGAACAGGTATTCCAGGCAGGAATGCAGGCAGGCAGGCAGGCAGACAGACAGGCACGACGCCCAATCAGCGTGATCCGTCTTGTGGGCCGGTCTAACGTCTGGAAGCCGGTGCCTACCTGCTGGTTTCTTGGGGTCTTGCTTCTATGTCACAAATCACTGGTATCCCAGGGCAGAAGCTGAGCCCAGCCTCTGGCTGTAGAGCGCGTAGGGGGAGTAGTATGCAGACGAGGACGCCAGGGACATGGGCAGACCCGGTGCTCCCGGCAGGTGGGCTTTACCGTAGGGGTGGTACCGCGCCAGGCCCAACCCCGGAGACCCCCGCAGAGAGAAAGAGCCGGGCAGGCCCCCGGGGCTGTTGGGCGGGGGGAGGTGCAGGTGGCAGGAGGCCCCGGAGGAGACGGAGGACGGGTACGCCGACAGAAGCTTGCTGTCCACCATGCCAGGCAGGGCGGTGTGCGTGCGCAGGTGGGCCAGCAGCTCCTCGGACGTGGAGAAGCGCTTGTCACACGGACCCCCCACCGACACCCAGTTACAGGCGTGCGGCAAGGGCTCGTTCTGGAGCATGAAGCCGTAGGTGTAGAGGGGGTGGGACAGCGTGTGGGAGGTGGAAGACAGAGAGCTGGGGTGAAGGGAGTGGAGATGGTGCGAGGGGTAGACCAGGGGGTAGCCAGACTTGAGGCCTGTGGATGGGTCATGGATGCACGTGGAGCAGTTACTGCCCCCCAGGTGGGGGGCGTTGGGGTAGGTCAGACAGTAGGGGTCCCGACATAAACCCTGCATCAGCGATGGGGGCGAGGCTCCGGTGAGAGGGCTGGAGCTGGAATGCTTCCCCGGGAGTCCTAGCCCCAGGCTGGACTTGGTGTGGTCCAGGCCAGGGACAAACTGGGAGGGGTAGCCTGCATAGGCTCCCACAATGGAGCCGTGGTAGCCAATGTTCGCTGGAGGAAGGGGGAAAACAGAGTGTCCGGGTTTGAACGGGGAGACAGGGGCGATGTGTCCGGAGCCCGCTCCGGGCTGAGAGGCCTGCGGGTCGGCCTTGCTCTCTGGCCGCGGGCTGCTGGCCGAGCTAGCATTGCTGGAGTTAGCGCTAGCCCGCATGGTGCTAGAGTTGGCTAGCTGAGGCCCGTCCATCCCTGACTTGGTGGAGTCAGAGTCTTTTTTCCCCGTGCTGCTGCTGTTGCTGTCAGAGCTGGCCTGTTCTGAGCTCCCAAGCTTGTTGTCCATGTGCTGAGCATGAGCGTGCGAAGGGGCCTGTGTGGATGGGGAATGGCTTTGTCTGTGTGTCTGGCTCTGTGTGTGCAATGGAGGGGAACTGGAGCTCGGTGACTGTGAATGGGGAGGAAAGGATGGACAGGAAGCATTTCCTCCATTGGCGTTGCCATTTGGCACCCTAAAACCAGTTTTATCTGTAGGCCCCTTGGTCACTAAAATATCCTTACGACAGTCACCGGTTGATTTGGAGTAAGGCTTGAAGCTGGACTTGTCTTCCGGGCCCTGGTGCTGCTCTCCAGGTTTAGAGGAACGACTTGAGGACTCCTTGTCTCCCAGACTGCCTGAGGAGAGCGAGGCCAGTTTCGAAGAAGGAGGGTCTGGTTTGCCAATTTGAGAGCATGTCTGGGCCAGCAGAGCCAAGGGACTCTTCTTAGCGTCCAGCTGAGAGGGTTAAAACAGAGAAATATTCTGAAGACTGGTTTGAGCTTAATAGAGAGTATTTCAGACAAGATTGTGGCTATAAAGCAACGTATGTTACAACATAATATACAATATGTTATTAATGTTGTGTATAATATAAAAAAAAATTAAAAAGCAAGAAATTGTATTAGTAATATGTTACATATTATGTCATGTACAACAGATAATGGTTAACTACATTTATTTTTAGGTTATTTCAAAATATATTCGTAAGGAACGGAACAAAAGTGATAAAAGGATAAAGGGATCGTAGAATCGTAAAATAATAGTGGTCAAATTGCCGTGCGTAAATAGTGTTAGCCTATTTAGTGTAGTTATTCAAAATAAAGGGCAGCTAACTAAAACTATATAAAGGTTAATACATTTGAGGGAAAATGTCTTACGCTTACCTCAATACTAACTGGCGCAGATGTCAGAGGTTGGAGATACTCCGGGTGTAGCAAGTGACTGCTGTGCGCCGACAACATCTTTAGAATCCGAATGGGTAGCCGCTTTGCTTGGCGTAAAGGATCCCTTGGTGATTGTATAGAAACGAACGGGTTTTTCGTTCCTTCCTTGCGTGGATAACCACTAGAGTCTGTGGTGCGCTCGGGGGACTGACTGCGTGAAAGCGTTTCAGTTCCACCGGAGATATCTTTCATCTGGCTCAGAACAGCGCGGGGTACGGGCAATGATAGTGAACGAAAAGGCGTATCTTAAAACTCATTTACCAGCACAATTCATGATTAGAATTTTTACAAAATGGCAATAAGGACGTTAGTAATCCAAACAATCCACGCGCTCCCTCCGTATGGGACGTTTTATCTAAAGAGGAATATTTTTTCGAGATTTCATCTTTATCCGGTTCTTCAGCGTCAGGCTCACTCCTGAGATAGAATTATTCCTTTATTGAGCAAAAACAGCTTGTCGTCAAATGCCACTGCACCAACAATACGGAGAAGCGCAAGTAATCTATCGCATAGAAAGACACGGCAAGCCAGTCCTAGCGTGTGCGTATCTCTTTCTCTCTGCAATAGCAACAGCAACAGCAGCAACCCAGCATCACACTCATTCCACATACTAAAGATGTAAGGGGAGGCATTTCAAAGCAAAGAGTCGCCGTCCAATAACAAGTGACTGTGCATAATAAAGGGACTGGACAAGGGTTGGGGGTGTGGCCTTCCCCATGCACCGCCCATTACACTGGGTTGTTTTTGAATAGAAATATTTTCGTGAACGATTATTGTCACGTTTCAAGCAATTACTGTAAAATTGCTGTAAATTGCAATACAATAGAGTAGACCGGTGTCAGGTACGCTATATGTAATGTTTACATCTGTCTCGTATGTTGTTTTTGTTTGAAAAACATAGGTTATCTCAATGTTATTAAACCTACTTTAGACTGAACATGTTCTATGATGTATATTCTTGATTTTTACAAATTAGTTAATTTGATTTAATAACATTATCCACAGCAGGTCAATTCTGGTATGTTAATGGTTTTATTGCATTACACCAAACTAAACTGCTGATAAGGGAATTTGGATAATCTCATTGCATTATGAACTGGATGCATTATTAAAGTATCAGGTCTGACAGATACTATTACAGTGAAGACACTTTGATGCTCTGAATGCGTCTTGCCTCTGGGTTGAGCATGTGGCATGCTGATTCAATTTGCCCATCCTAAAACTTAATTTACATGATTACATGTCTTATGCCTTGATAATGAATGACATTTTTAGTTTTTTTTTGTGATGTACTGTGGTTAATATTAATGAACACTTTAATTCAACAGAAATGTAGAAAATGTACAGTATAACAATTATATTTCAGATAAGTATTCCTCATATACTGTACAAACGTTATACTCACATTAATAGTATGTGTTTATCATTTGCTCCACACTATAATGTGTGTCTATCATTGGTTGAGACCAGCATTACAAAAACATTGTTGTTTTTGTGTTAAAACTCTAATGGCAGAATTGTTTTTTTTAACCACATTATATTTCAAAGCTGTTTACAGTCAGTTGTTGACTTGCTAACAGCATATCAGAATATCTGTCTCCACATGTGTAACAAATAAACCTGACTGTGAGTCCCTGACGAAGCCTTATCAAGCACTGCCATCGCCTTGTTCCCTTCACGATTGTAAGAGCGGCTGCCATTTATCTCCAGTTAGGAGGAAAGGGTGTGGAAGAGTCAGTTGGCCCTCACTCAACAATATCAGTGTTACACCTGTCATCATTAAGCTTAGCTATCATTCATCACCCAAACACTTCCACTGATGCTTAAATGACCTGCCGGAACCCAACAATATGTGAATACAGTAGTGCACGGTGACTTAAGAGTGCTCCTATCATAATTTCAATGCCTCCTTTTGTTGAAGCTTGTCTGCCAGAGAAACATAAACAGGTGACGCATCGCTACCCACTCGGCTGTCTAAGGGTTGTTTCAATTTTTTTTAACAATGTTGCCTGCCTGTTAAGTTCTGAGGTTTCCCAACATTCCCCTGTTTATCACTTTAGTCATCCACTTGTTAAATAAAAAGCTTGAGTGGGTGGTTTGGTACCGTACGAGAGGGGTGGTGTTAAGGAGGGGAGGGGAGGAGGGGATGGGGGCTTCAGGAGACCACGGAGGAGGTTTGAGGGGAAAGGCAGACAAAAGGAGCAAGAGAAAGAAACAAGGGAGGGCTTGAACAACAGGGAGCAACTCCTTTCATGTCCCCTCTTGATGTAGGCCGGTAACAGCTGTTTTCGCGTGTTGATGACTGATGGCCGTTTCCTGTTGTGGATGTTTTAAAGGGGGCAGCTTTCCCGTTAAAGAGGCTTCCCAGCATGTCCAGGTCCTGTTGGCCCTGGAGGCATTTCCCTGCCCTTCCTTGGCTGTATCAAAACAGAGGACACGGTCGGGACAAGGGCCACACAAACCCCCCCAGACGGGATCTCTGCTGAGGGCGGTGCAGCCGTGGAGGAGAACCTGCATGCCCTTGTGATCCTGTGATTTATGGAGCCACCGGGGCCTGTAATGGACGCCTTGGTTCTGTGGCAGGGCCTAATTCATCCCGGTGTTGAAAAGCTTCCGTTTGCCCGCCTCCAGAGTAAATACATAGCGCTGACATGAGGCAGCTGAATTTTTCAAACCAGGCTCAACAGAATCTTTTTGTCTGCTCGTCTGTCTTCGCTCTCTCTGTTTAGAAGCGCTGGACATTTGTTGGCGCACGGAGGGATTAGCTTTGTGTAGCTACGCGGCGTGATTGTTTAACGACGGGCTGACATTGATGTGAGCTCATAAGAGACCCGTTCCTGGTTTTAAAGCCACTTGCGCTGGCCTCCGCTTGGTGTGTTTCAGACTTAAAAAATGTCCGGCTGTGTGTAACGGCGTTCAGAGGAATAATAAAAGCAGTAGAGAGGCAGAAAAAGGGAAAACGAGTGTAAATAACTCCTATTTAATTATCTGTGACTGACTTATGGGGTGTGTGGAATGAGAACAGAGGCCGCAGGCTGGGGTTCTACACTAGCCATAGTATGTTTTCCAACAGCAATAAAACCAAGGGGAAAAAGTGGATTAAGACAGTTTCATGGGGTGTAGCAGACATGGCATTTAGACCCAAACACTTAAAAAGGAACTTGCAGGCAACATTCCACCATGGACAGACTGTTGAAACAAGGGTTTCCTCCATCTTAAAGCTCCACAAACAATGTCAGCACTGTGTATTTAATGTATTCACGTTTTCTCTTTTGTCTGTGTGTGGTTATCTCCCCCCTCCAGTAATGAACATAGGTGTACATACACACTCACAAGCACACACACACACACACACACACACACACACACAACCACGCGTACACACACAGTGATGGACAAAAAAACACTCATGCGCACATATAAGTATACTATATGAGAAAGATGAGAATCACACACACATTAAATGAATATTTACATACTTTTAAAACAGTATCGTGATATCTGGCTATACGCGCACGCGCGCGTGTGTGTGTGTGTGTCAGAGAGAGAGTGTCAGTAGCGGTTCTGTGGCTGACAACCTTATCACTGCGGTTTTAGGAAGGAGATTGTCTCTCTTGTCAGCTGCTAACGTCTCGCTAGCTAAAGCTCTTCTCCACACTGTCTACCTGTCTTCTATCTGTCCACATTATAATCATACTTGGATAATAGCCTTTCCTCTGTGTAGCCAGATTGACACTTTTATTTCCTGCTCTAAGAAGGGTTCCGCCTTGTCGTACAAACTCGACACACCTGAAAGGCGTTCTCAGACAGGCACGCATTCACTACACGCCACCCGCGCTCACGTGCACACCTCAGGTCCCACACTCGCAAACACCGGAGAAACAAAGGTCGCTATTGTCCTCCAATGCCAAGTTAACAGGAATATGGAGAGAGCAGTAGAGGTGGAGGATAGGAAGAGGGGAGGGAGGTGGAGAGAAATATCTTGTCTGCCAGACAGCGTCTGCTTGAAATCAGATTGCCCTATGTTGTTGTGTGAAATTTCAGATGACATCAAAAGATGTTCCTTCTCCGTCGGGTCGGGAGTGAGGGCAGTTTGATAGTGGTACAACTGGGCTATTCACAGTCGGGACACATGACAAGTCAGTGAAGGGATAACAACAGCTCCTGTGAAGGAGGCAGGCTAGTTACAGTACAACAAGCATGCTGTTTCCTCCACACATTTGCATTCAGGCAGTATTCCAGACACTGTACTGACACACTTACATGGTCAGGAACAACACAGTTGTGACTTTATTGTTAACTGTGACTGGAGAGAGCTGGTCTGTCTCTCTTGTTGTTTTGTTTTATTTACACAAATACAGTAGGCTTAACTTGCACAGTAAGCACTTTTTTTTATCATATTATGAAAGCCATGATCATTTAAACCATGTTTTGAAATAGATATTACTGTAGATCAGTCTGAAAGGCAGCAAGATGTACTTTCCTGTCACAGTCAGTAGAGTGATGCCAAAGGAAAGGCTGGTGATCAGTGGTAGTGGTACCTGCCAATCATTGTTGCCAGCAGTCAGAGAGGCATGTTGGTCAACGCGCCTTTGATGTTAGGAGACATGGAGCCGCTCAATTAAAAGTCTATCACTGTGTAAGTAAATCAAGGCCTATCAGGCTTGTCACATCAAACAAAACGGTTATTGCAGAGGCCCGCCCATGCTATTAATCTCTCGGCATGAGCCTGCCAACCCTGGGTCAAGGCAGGCTCAGAGAAATCCCGCAATGGAGTGTTAAATACAGGGAATGTGACACAAGTCAATTTCAAAGAGATTTCCTGGTAGAATCTTGTTAGGCCAGGTTGAACTATAAAGCCCCGGGCTGGTTTGTTGAACTGAAACATGGACACCTGATGTGAGTCTATGTGTGGAGAGCGATAGATACAGAACAGACAATTGGCACACAGCTCACTTTGTTTTTAGCTCTTCAAATGAAATGTTGTCGTAGAACATGCTAATGCTAATGCTAACAGGAAACATATCAGACACAGCACTGGTAATGACAAAATATGTGCCTTTTCTAGGTCTTTGTGTTGTGCATGTCGCCTATGCAATCATTCACAGGCTCAGATGAATGCCAGCCAAGCACTGGCACCTCGTATGCACCTCGCAAAGTCACATGGCCGTTTGTTATGCGAACGCGCATTCACATAGGGAGCTGTGCGTTGAGGGCTACGGGCCAAGCTGACACTTATGAAATATTTCCCTTGCTGACCCCAGCTACTGCCTCAGCTGGGGAGATTAATCCTCTGTCAGCAGACACGGGCACAGACTGTAATAGTAGCAACACACACACACACACACGCACACACGCAGGCACGCACACACACACACACACACACACGCACACACGCAGGCACGCACACACATACACACATACACACGCTATGTATAGTCAATTCAGAATATACTAGTTTCAACTAGACTATGGCTATAATCACTACAGCTACTATTAATCGATAATACCTATATTTATTGCATTTCCTCTTCACAGTCGAGAGTACATTTGGTGGGATAGAGAGGGAGGTGCTGGTTGTGGACTTGATTGTTTTTTTTAAACATAGCTATTGGCAAAATGGTAGAAATAAAGACATCCTTGGAAATAGTGAGGAATGGTGGCAGGCCAGGTTGGACTGACTCTACTACTGACTCAAATAAAGTTTTGCTGAGACTATAGTCTGGAAGCCCTGTTTGCTGTAGCGGTGGCACAGCCACCCTGCTGGTGGACCAATCGGGCATGATGACGTCAAAGTGAAGTCAAAGTGTTCACAAATGGTGGTAGAGCTGGATCAAGCGATCAAAACAGCTAACTAACTGTGATTATTTAAACGCTGTCCAATAGTTTCAAAATAAACCAGAGTTCTATGCCCAGTAGGAGGCAACAACTGTTAACACTTTCCAATGGAGCGTGACTAGACCCTATTCACGAAGTGAAGTCTGGTTACACCGGGCTAGGGCCATGTCATCAATAGAGGGGGGGAAAATTGGCTTGCACACAAGATATTTCCAAGCTTGATTACTTTACTATGAATTCCGAGGGAAAGCAGCTTTATAAAAAAATATATATATATTTATATTTATATATAAATATATATATTTATACACACAGTATCGCAACATGTGCTCTTACAAGACCAATGCCACATTTTAAATACTGACATATTAGCAAGATATTAAGTGTGAATGTAAAAGTAGGCAATATTGTGTTCTTCAACTGAAATCAATGTTTCATTCACTAAGCAACCAATATAGTTGTACACTGTTATAAATGACATTTTCTGCTCTAGAGTATATCTTGGAGGGAAGTATTGAACTAAGTGAATTGCTTACATTGACATATTTGCAGTGCAGTCTTCCTCAGAGCCATCAGGACGTCCCCTAGAGACTTTATTGTTTTGACCATGAGTCTCCTGCGCTTGTCCACTTAAAGCCGGTGTGCGTGCTCTCCTAATATGCACCAGTAGAAGACTTGGCCAAGTTTGTCCCTCTATAAAAGGTTCTCTGGTTGCAAGGAGAAAGAGAGAGAGAGAGAGAGAGAGAGAGAGAGAGAGAGAGAGAGAGAGAGAGAGAGAGAGAGAGAGAGAGAGAG
>JAODTR010000024.1:4677135-4688670 GCA_025399935.1 Amblyopsis rosae
GAGAGAGAGAGAGAGAGAAAGAGAGAGAGAGCAAACTGCTTCTGCAGTTCCTGCCAGAAGGTTGCACTGCCGGCATGTCGTAAATTACACACGACAACCTACAAGAACAGGGGAACATGGCGGTGGGGGCTATGAGACGGTAGGGGGAATGAGAGAGGCAGGAGAGGGGGTGAAAGAATAAGTGCGGTTTTTCTTTTTGGTCCACTGTGATGAATGAGTTTCTGAACAAGGCAGGAAATACATCATAGCACCTTTAATGGGTACACATTTCTGCAGCCATAACTCAGTGTTTAAAAATAGGGAGGGGAAGGTGAAATATGGCATCGTATATTCCTCCCAACGACACTTTTACGAGTCCTCCCCGCAGTATAAAGGCATTGATTGCTATTTCAAAGCTCCGTGTTAGAAGCAATGTTGAGTACCTCCAGCTGCCACAGAGAAAGAAGGCAAGAGATATGCTGTATAGAGAGAGAACCAGACAGAGACAGAGCTCGGCTGTAGAGCTACCGTTGAGTCAACTTATGGCTCTGGCAAAATGCTGTGTTCTTTACACACTGTTGTAAATTTACAGTGTTTGTGCTCAGTGTTATTAAAACCAAATACACAGCCTGGCACTCTCATCCATTAACGCAGGGCTGCAGGGAAGAGCTCTCAGCTGACAGACAGTCCCTTCTGTGCAGAGGTGAAACAACAGAAAATAAAAAATTACCTGTGCGTATGTGTGTGTGTGTGTGTGAGAGAGACAGAGAGAGAAAGATGGAGAGTGTATGTGTCTTGCACGCATATTTGAGTGAAGTATTGGATCTGTGCTCATTCTTGCAACTCTGTGTGTGTGTGTGTGTGTGTGTGTGTGTGTGTGTTTGGGGATGGTATACTATTGTAATACAGTGTGTTTTTTACAAAGACAAATGTCAGTATGACATGGTCATTCTTGCTCTCACAATTTGTGTTATCTACATTCCATCTCAGAATGATCTTTCAGTGCTATTCTTAAGGCCTTGTTATTTTTATGAGAGCCTTGACCTTATGTGGTATAATACCATGACGTGCACATGCTAAGTGACCTGCCGCTTGAATTTCAGCGTTGTAAATACCGCACGTGCGCGTCATTGCCTGCGCGTTGGGACAAGCTGTCAGCAGGAGGTAGATATTTCATCAGTGTTCATTACATAAAACCCTAATGAGAAATACAGGCACATCTGCAAATGGGCACGCACAAGCACACACACACATACACACACACACACACACACACACATGCTCAGTCATTCTTGCTGAAGTGTGTGGTTGGGGCTTTTTTCTTCAAAATCCCTTCTGTCTGAAAATCATCTTGGAACTTTATAACAATCAGACTGGTTAATGACCAGAGGCAATGCCCTTGGCCCTTAACCATGTCCTAAGCCCCTACTGACAACACGTCAAGCTGATTTTGCACTGGAAACCGATGCTTGTATGTATTTATTCATCACAATTAGCGATATCTTCCATCTAAAAATAAACTCTTTCACTCAAAAATACAAAGCAACAATTTTGTTTATATGCATTAAAAAGAAGAAGTGTTACAGAAAACACAGCAGTCTCCATGCCTTGTGACACTGTGGTATTTAAGCTAAGGCCGAGAAGAATAATGGTTGCTGATAAACCTAAAAAGCATTTTTGGAGAACAATGTAAACTAGAATATGTGCAGTTCCTGAAGAAACTGTGTGGGCTAATTAATCCTCAAACTGTTTTGTACATTGAAAGTAGTTGAAATTAGTTAAATGAGTTTAAAATAGTTGTAATTAATAGAAAAAGTTGAAAGTAGGGAGTTTTCCTATGACCAACTGTCAGTGAGTTATAGCCATTTATGCTCTCGGCCAATCAGAGTCAAGCATTGCTATAAAGCACCAATCAGCGATAGGGGACTGATAGAGGACGTCATTCAGAATGTATTGATATGTCTAACTATTCTCTTGAAGTTAGTTGAATAAGGTTGAATACAGTTTTAAAAAATGGAATATGTATGGGAGCTGAATATTTCCCATGCATTCCTATGGAGAAAGTATTTGTACTGAAAAAACTATTTCAAAACACTATGAAATCATTTGAAGTATTTTGGGCAATAAAGTATCTGAAGTCAGAAACTGTATAAATTGTTGAAAATATTTGAAAAAAGCTAAAGGAAGTTGAAGAGGCATGACATTTGAGGTTCTCAATTCATTCCAATTGGGCTTTTTTTATTTACAAATACTTATATTATTCTAATCTAAATATTTTGAAAAAATATAACACACTCCATTCCTTCCCAACATACCTGAATAGTTTATAGGTTGAATGAAGTTGAAAGTTTGAATAATGTGGAAGGAGAAGCTGGAGAATAATAATAATAATAAATATGAACAACATCAACAGTGTGCTAGCTTGAAGCTAGCCCACAATTAAATAATTTTTCTCCTACAAATGTAAAACTTGTGTCACTCTCAAACAAGTGCATGGACATCCAGTATTTCCAAGCATGTCCAAAATGATGCTCAAATTCAATACAATTACTGTACACACATGTGCAAACATATTTGTATTCATGCATACAGGTGTACAATAGAATCCGATTAAAATGTGTTTTTCTAAAGATATTGGCTTTCTGGAAGGGTACCTAATATATGCCATCCTTTGTTTTCATGTCAGTATTTTTTGTAGAACAGATGTCTCCATGAACACCTCTACCTTTCATTGGATGTAAATAACCAAAAGGGAGTATCATGTAAAACAATCTCACCTCTCCATGCAGTCATGCGTCTAACCCTCTTCCGCCTTTTCATTTTTCAATAGGCCTATATCTCATCCACACGCCTCCAGTTTTCCTGTCTTTCTCGTGCTTTATTGTTTTCTCTGTAGCTTGATCTCCTCCGGTCTCACAGGCCATTGCCTGACGTGAGTCAGGAGAAGGTGCTCTAAGGGAAGGCTTTCCTGGAAAGTGGATCTGGATCTGCTGCAAGGCTGCTGAAAGGAACTTGTTTTGCAAAGAGAGATTTACTGTCTGTTTGACCCCGAGGGAGGAGAGTGGAGACATTACGCCCTGGCTGCGCGGGTGTGTGACAGATTTCTCAGCCTTGCCCTCTTTATACTGAGTGTTAAAGTCAAGCAAGACTTAGCTCTCTTGTCAGGCGAGGGTTTGAACATTGGAAATGCAAGGTTGTAAACAATGAAGAGCAACGAACATCGAGCAAAGAGCATCAAGGAACTGCCTTTACCAAGTCTGCAGGCCAAGCCATTAGCAGAGGCAGAGCTCACTAGTGTAAACCAGTGTCTTAATTCCATCCCTTACTTCTCTTTTATGAGGCGGTCTGGCCTGCTTGTTGAGCTATTTATTCCCGGGGTTGACAGGAGTAAATTACATTTGCTTACAGGCGGTTATTATGGTGATATGGAACCAAACATGTTCCTCATTTTTAATAGGGACTTGTAACAGGTAAATTATAGTGTTCACACACAGCTGTCATCGCTGTCATACATACTTGATCTGTTCTATGGAATTAGGAAATTAAAGTATTAATTTCTTTTGTGTTTAGAATCTTTTGTGCTTTGAAATGTTGTCATGAATCGGTCTAGAACAGTGATTCTCAACTGGTGGGTCCTGACCACATGCAAAGATGTCTTGCAACCCCGGGTCGTGGACATCTGCTTTAGCTCAGTCAAACATATGGTGCGCTTTAACATTATTATATATAATATTAAATGAACTGCAATTACTGCACTATTCATTTTGTAAAGAAGCACATTTAGCTGTTATTTGTTTGTTTCATGTTATGAACATGTGCGTAGACCTTGGGGATTACTGCAGAAATTATTTTGTGAAATTCATTATAATGGTTGGGAGTCAGGGCAAATGTGGGTCCTGAGGTTAGACGAGTTGAGAACCGCTGATCTAGACACACTGCACAATGTGTTCAAATATAAAAGCTATTGAATAACCTTGTCAATTCAAGAGAACAGTAACCTTTCTGCAGTATATGCAGGTATGAAGTTTATTGTAATTCAACATGTTCTTAAAATAATTATAAGTACGAATGCAAGACCAAATTACATCACTGTGTATTCAGTGCAGAAAAATATCATGGTTTCTTTGGAGCAGGGTCTTTAGCACAGTGAGTTACCACAATAACACGATATTGTGACATATCCGTTACTCCTCTGCCGTTTGGCAGATGATATCGGCGGAACAAGGCAGGCGTACCGTACATGCAGAGAGACAAAATAAGAAGATGTGGTTTAGAAATGAAGCTACGAAGGATTATCTGCTATTTTTCTGAGCCCAGTGATGTGCTATACACATGGATTTAGAGTAGAAAAGGAGCGACAGGAATGGAAAGATGACATACAGAAGGAGGGAGCTAGATTGCTTGGACGAACTAGAGTGTGTGTGTGTGTGTGTGTGCGGGGGGTGGGTATGTTGTTTTCTGTTTAATTTCAAACCACCCTGTCCCACCCACCCACCACCGCCATCATCACAACACCCCCAATGAGTTGAGTGTCAGTCACATTCTAAACTTGCCAAGCAAACACAGTGAAATGATTGGAGCTGTCACTCAAAGTAATGTGCTGTTTGCCACTGGAGGAACTGGAAAAAAGGGAAGGAAAGAAAGGAACACAGGTGGGAGCGTTATAAGGGCGTGCGGCGCGCATTCATTTTATAGGAGCTCACTCAGCATTCTCGCATGACAGCACTAACAGTGACTTTGAAAGTGGCAAGAGAAATTAGTTATTAAAGTGCGAGCACAAGCCATGGTCATAACGTGAAAAGGAATAAATGCTAAAGCCAGGCTTTGTCATGGGCCGCTTGCTGCTGGATGAAAGAAAGAACCTCCTCTTGCCAGATATGTACTTTGAACACATGGGAAACATTCATTCTTGTCATGGTGTATTTGTAAAAAAGCATTTGTTAGATGCAGAAAACCCCAATAAATCAGATTTCTGTATAACTGACTACATACACTGATTCAGTTTTTAATACCCATTTTTACATGTGTTTGTTTCAATTACACAGAACATTAAAGCAGAAATAGATGCTGTTTTGGACACAAAAGCTCCCCTACCCCTCAACCCTGCAACCAGAGATAAATATAACCAGCTCCAGTGGTTCAGAATGGTCTTCTGCAATCCTCTGATTTGACCAGATTATCCTCTCCAGCCAAATGCCCCAGTTGTGTGAAACTTGCCACCCCATTGACAAGCTAATATCCTCATTCCTAGGAGTTGAGTATCTGTCTCTTGATGTTTTAAAGGGAGGTGTGAAAAAAGGCACCTTTGCTCATCAAAGTCAGCACACCCATCTATTAAGCTGTGACTTTCGGCACTGAAGGTTATTGAGCACTTGCGGTGATTTTATAGCACTCAGCTGGCAGCCCATTCACAGGGAGTGACACTGTGGTTCCCAGAGGAGACGGCCCCCCATTGAGCATGGCCTCTCATATGGAATGGGAAACAGAATAGAAATAAGTGGATAGAGAGGGAGAGAGAGAGAGAGGGGGGGGGAGGGAGAGAAGAAGAGAGAGAGAGTCAGCTATGGGAGGAAGGTTGACAAGGTTTTGGCCAATGCGACAAGATGTGATTTGTGTGAGAGAAAAAAGCGTCAACACGATACTTTGACTATTGTACCTTTACGAGAACACAATCTCTGCGAGTCTGCTCTGGGCCGCCCCGGCGCATCCAAAGGAGTCAAGATGAAGAAAGAGAGACAGGATGGGAGGATGGGAAAAGGTGTAATTAATGTTTCACAAACTCAATGCTTTCCCCTCAGGCAGCCTCCCTTCCCTCACCTCTCTCGCTTTCAGAAAATTAAATGATAGTCCTCTGCTACTGCTTCGCTTGCCACCGCCGCAAACGCCTTTGTCTGAACCCGGAGGATTAGGCTTTGCTGTGCGGTCGCCATGGCTGCGGGGAGGACTCCTCAGGTTTCACTCAAGGCCGCGTGTGTCCCCGAGGCGACAGGAGGATGTCAGCATCTGTCAGCCTGTGTCTGTCATCTAAGCCCTGTCACCGCCGGCTCTGCCAGCGCTCCATCACGGCTCTGTCACTCGGAGTTTCCTCGTGGCCTGTGATCTGAGACTCCCACCCCTGCCCACCTCCCCTCGGCGCGGAGACGATATGTGACACAACAAACACAAGGTCAATGTGTCCGTCATGTCGGAGCGCGTGGCTCTGGGTGTAAATGCGTGAGCGTGACACTGTTGCGGTTGCCCGTACATGAAAGCGCTGGGAAGGGGTGCGTGTTCCAGCACACGTCACTGGGTGTTTGTTTGCGTGCGAGCCAAACGCGGCCGCTTTTGAGTGACAGAGCGAGCGAAGCGCAGCCAGGCGGCGGCTCTTTGTAAAAGTGCACCTAGCTCCTCTTCCCTCAAGTCCCCGCTGGCAACAAAGTGTCATGGCTGACAGGCCTCACAAAGGAAGCGGAGAGATTGGAGGCGGGGGGGGGAGGGTTGCGGGGATTAAAAAAAAGTTTAAGAGACAAAATTAAAGAAAAGAAGGGAAACTGACAGCACCTTGAGTAGAGGCATTGTCTGTGAGGGAAATGTATCTGTGAGAGTGAGCTTTGATCAGCAGAGGGTGAGAGCCGGGAATAGCTTGTAAAGCTGGTTCCAAAAGCCCATTGAAAAGGAGTAGAAGAAGAAATCAGAGCTGCAGTTACGCTACTCTCCTCTGAGCAGTGCACGCACAGCTTTGACATGGTGTGTGACCCTGTCCAGCCATTGGCTAATATCACAAACATGCTAACACTAATGACTACAGGGACAATAATACAAGCTACAGTAACGGAATTACGTTACCCTAGTTTTGTATTCCAGTCCGCAATACTTTTAGCTATATTCTTGCTGAATATTATAGTACAGCAAATAAAGAAAAACAACATAAAAGTATACCCTGGAATATTATAGCAGAAAACCAACAATAAACAAAACAGCAACAACAACAAAATAGAAAATAGTTCTTTCTCTGAGAACAAAACAGCTCAGAAAGGAAGGAATGGGAGGAACGGGACATTGGAGGTGAGCCTTTGAAACGCATGAAGGAGAACCTGAAGAATAAGGATCAGCCAAGGCCTAGGGGGAGGTGGAGGACGTGCTGGAGAAGGAGGAGATAATCACCTTTATTCTGTGATGGAGGGCTTTGGGAGCTGGGGTGGTGGGGCAACCCTCTGTATAGGAGGGGAGGGCGCTATATTGGAGAGAGTGCTCCCCTACAATGCTGTGGGAGCACTTTGATAGACAAAGCAGGGTGCTGAGAGGGAACGTCATGCTGACACCTTCTAAGAGGGCCTGTTTACAGAGGGCCTTGTCTGATCTGGAGCCTGCTCACCCTCTATGGAAAACACCGGGCCCTTTGATGTGTCTCTCTCTCTCTGTCTCTCTCTCCAATTCTCATTTTCTGATTCTGTTCTTGGTTTTCGGTTCTATGAGTTATTTTGCTTTAACGCTATTTCTATGTAGGTATTTCTACACATGTAGATAACTTGTTATTGTTCTGCAAACATTAACAAGAGAACAGATTTGAGCCATCTTATGCATAAAATAGTTGCAGTTTTCAATACTAATTTAGTTTTGGTATATTTTGAGTGTAAATGTCATACCGCACGCAGTTTTAGTCAAGCATTGACTGAGGAAAGAAATGTCTGTGTAGTGTGTGTGCGTGAGTGCATACATGCAGGGTCAAATAGGACTTCTCAACAGGCGGTCGGCTTTAATACAGTAAAACGTATTAATGTGCCCTGCCAGTGCCAATAACTAAGAGATGTGTGAATATTTATTATAGTCCATAACCATATAGTCTGCTCCCTCGTAAAATATGAAATTCCCACTTGCTTGGAATTGCTGATTGTGTTCATAAACTACAATGTATTAACCCTGCCTTGTAGAATTTGAAGAAAAGCAGGTGTGTGTGTGTGTGTGTGTTTGTGTGTGGGTGGGTGGGTGGGTGTGCGTGCATGCGTGTGTATATGTCTTGTTGTTTTAGGTGTGTCTTTCCAAGTGTCAGTCTAGTTTGTGTCAGTGTACATTGTTTATATGGCGTGCGTGTGTGCATGTGTTTAGCTTCTTGTTTTTTACACAGTAGCTCTAAAACAACAGTCCTCTCTATACAAGGACTGATTTATACTTTCTGTTTATCACTTTAATCTAGAACATTATAAAATATGTGTATGATTTATGTACAATAAACTATGAGAAGCTGCAATGTAAATAAACCATTAACAATCAGATTAAATGCTCGGAGCATGGCGAGTTCCTTGCTGTTTATATGGATGCCTTAGTAACATTTGGCTAATAAGGTGCTGTTGAATGCCTACTGAGCCCAGTACCATACAGTACATTGTCATGGATATTGACAAGATGTCGATCGTATGTTTATGTTGCACTTAAAAAATCGGAACAACAAATAACTTTTTTAAAGCTGCAATCGCAAACATTCTTATAGAAATAAATCCAATTTTCCCTGCTTTTTCTGACTGACTTAGTTAACACAATGTTAATTCATCCTTCTTCAAAATAACACATTTTCATTTGCCGTTCTGATCTAATAGCTTTCATAATCTGCTGTCTAGGTATAACACCTAGTAAAATATTGGTGGTAGTCCACCAGAGAGGAGAGGAACATCTACATAGAGTATAGTGCTCAGATTCGACCACACATTTTGTGTTTACTATTTATTGTAATACAACATATTGCCAAAATGACCTTAACTAAAAACCAGATTAGCTTTTAAGTATTTGTTTCAAAATAATTGTGTTTGTACATGATCCTTAGCCATTCTGCTGAAAGCACCTTCTTCTGTCTATACACGTTGCCAACCCTAACCCTGGCCTTATTGCTGGACTTTATCTTGAAGAATGACGAGTACAATAATGATAAAAGAGAATAAAGAATATTTCAAGTTGTCTTTTCAATCACACCCTGACCTCAAAGTCTTGCTTTTGACATGCTCGTGAGTATAGTAGTTTGCTACTGGCTGCAGGACAGCCCTCTGACAGATATTCAATGCTTAAACCTTAGAGATGGAAATAAAACACCATTAGATAGATATAATTCCTGGATTTTGACATGGCCACCAGGGCCCAGCTCTCATTCACTTTAACAGTTCTGTCTTGCTTCAGAGCCCCCCTCTCTCTCTCTCTCTCTCTCTCTCTCTCTCTCCCAACTTCTTCAAATGATTAGTCTTGTTTGGAACAACAGCTCTGAGCTCTGACATAACTCTGGTCTTTATCGCCATGCAGATGATCTATTAGACAGAGACAGATGGAGACAGAGAGGCAGAGAGACAAACAGGGAGAGCAAGGGAGGCCGAGGGAGGAGGTGATAGCTCAGGGGAGGCTACATCTGAATAGCTGTAAAAACAGTCACTCTGGTGGAGGAAGGCAAGGGGATTTCAGACTCAATCGCTCAAGTGATTCAGCTGCTCACACACAAAAGACTTGACTCCTACCAATTCCTCAGAGTCATTCCACTCAATTGGAGGACAATTGGCTTTGACTGAGCCCATGCCCTGCCGCCCCCCTATTCTCTGAACCCTCCTTCCTTCCCTTTCCCCCGCTGTCAGTCTGTATCTCCTCAATATACCCTGCTCGTGGTGCGGAGACATTTTTCTTCTTCTAAAGATTGGCCAGTATAGCCCTCCACACCACTGAGACACATGACATGAGTTCAAACAGGAGACAAGAATAATATCAGACATGTGATTCAGTGTGAAGAGGTCAGTGGGGTATGTCTACCCCAGCTCCCCTACACAGGCACACACACACACACAGACACCCACACACACACACTTATACTGTATATATACACGCACACACACCCTCTGAACTGAGCCTAGACCAAAACTAATTGTAAACATATGATGGACACTCGCAGCAGTTGAATATCTCTCTCTCTCTCTCTCTCTCTCTGTCTTGTGTACGCCCAGCACCGACCCAGTCCCTACATCAAGCCTCAATCAAAACAGAAATGTGAAGAAGAAAAAATCAGGCCCGCTGCGACAGCTCCACGGATCAAATTGAAAGTGACAGCTTGACATATAATATGGCACCCGTAATGTGATTAGGCCAGCATGACGCTGTCCTCTTAAACCCCCCCCCCCCCCCCCCCCCCCCCCGTCCCATCCGACACCAGCATATACAAAATAGAAGAAAAAACAGGGCAAGAGAGTTTAGTTTGTTGTGTTTCTCGTGCTTCCAGACGAATTGAGCTGATGCTGTCGTTGAATCATAACTCCCCCAACCCCACTTGAGGGGCAATTGCAAACGTGTGTGCGTGTGTGTGTGCGTACGTTTGCTCAGAAGAAACTGAGTGGGAGAAAGTACACAAGAGGATGGATTAGATCAGTCATTATCAGCAGCAGTGCTGGCACAAGCCCCAGTGTGTGATGCAAAGCAGTGACAACGCCGGTGATATCATCCAAGCTACTCTTTTCAGAGCGGAGAGAGGAGTTGTAAAAATATCATCGACAATGAGGAAACCACACGAAGAAATTCTAATTGAAAGTGACGCTGTGGGAGGGGATAAATATCAGGACTAGAGAAGTCAACCAGAATATGAGAGGCCAACCATGTTGCAAGAGAAAGAGAGAGAGAAAGAGAGAGCGCGAGAGCAAGAGAGAGAAGACAATAATAACTATGAGGTAGGGTGCTACACTGAGGTGAAATGCAAAATTAAGTCCAGCAAGGAATTTTAATAAAAATACTTCAAAAAGCCACGTCTGACAGTGAAAAATCACAAAATTATATAATATTGAGCTGGAGAAATAAAAAGAAGACTTATTGTATTTGGCAAGGTTGAGCGGGTGCAAGAGCCCAGGGCCACAATTTCCAAATGAGCCGTCACAGATTGAAAGATCTTGGCCGTGTTCGTGTTCAGCATGGAGGCAAAGCTGGTACACTCTTCTCCAAAACCTTTCCCAATGAAGTCTCTCTCTCTCTCTCTCTCTCTCTTTCTCTCTCTCTCTCAATTCAAATCAATTCAAGTTAGCTTTATTAGCATGACAGTTATTACAACAGTATTGCCAAAGCTGGAGGGCAGGTAGCCCTCAATAAGACAACAATATACAAACAATAGGACATGTAGTCCCACAGTAATAACACCAATGGTAATAACAATAACAATAACAGTCTATAATTTAAAGGACACAGTCATAGCAATAATAACAGTAATAGTAATATTGGTAATAACAACAACAATCATACAATAATTAAAAAAAATAAAAAAATAAAAAAGAGACATTTAAAATAAAAAATAGCATATATTGGAAATAAAATATAAACATAGTAAAACTAATGGGGTGTATAGGGCAGGTTACATCATACATCTAATTCCTTATCACTCACCATCTCTCTCTCTCATCCCTACTCTTTCTTTCTCTGTCAGTGTGTGTGGGTCATTTTAATTTAGATACGTCCTCCAATTTGTTAAAATTTGGGATTATGTTACAGAATTTTGGAAAGTACGTCTCTCTTATGGAGGCGTATTTGTCACATTTGAGGAGAAAGTGCATCTCTGTCTCTACCTCACCTGTC
>JAODTR010000024.1:4688770-4706270 GCA_025399935.1 Amblyopsis rosae
TCCCTTGCTGAAGCTGCTGCCCCCGCGACCCGACTCCGGATAAGCGGATGAAGATGGATGGATGGATGGATGGATTCTGTTGGTTAGTTAAGTGTATAATTGACTGTTGTCTGTGCATATGCACCGAACAGCATTTTTTTCGACATGTCTCCAATGAAATGTTGACAGAAATATGCATACATGGGTTGTAAATTCAGTACCGGTAGCGGAATACAGTACCGATGGGATATTTTTTGAGAAACAACTTGTTTACCACTACCGGTACAGTAGCGTGGGCATACCGCTGGTACCATACATTACAATATTGCTTCAATTCACCAACCACCAGGAACAAACTCCGGAGACTACAGAATTTTCATATTTACGTTATGATAGTTAGATGTCATTTTGTATAGACACCCGTACTCAGATACTAGCATAATCAGCTTTTCTTCCATTCTTCTCTCTGTACTGCAATCTCAGCTAAGCCTCTGGTGACGCTGTAGTATTTGTCCCGCCCCTTCACCGCTGCGATTGGACAGCCGGGGAAACGGTGACAGTGATGGGCGCGGTGTTTCACCCAAAGTTGAAACATTTTCAACCTGAAAATTAAACGCTCAGCGCCCGGCGTTCGGCGCCTACCACATGTTGCTGCACCCCTTTGCTCTTGTAGCAGCTTTCAAAGAGTGTTACGCCCCAGCCTAGGGTAACCAGAATGCAACATAAAATCCGTCTGTCCCGTTTGCCTGCCCCCAAGTATGACCAGTGCCACAGTGGATGTCAGTCCAAGGATATAGGTTTATTTATCCAAATGACATAAGGGGAAGCAATGCCCAAAACAACAAACAAAACAGTCTAAAAGGATAACCCAAAATAACCTAATCCGCCAAAAGAATAAGAAACAAAAGACAAGCACCTTACCTATCTCCCTAACAATGCACAGACCAAAAAAAAGGATATACAAAAGAAAAGGGCTTCTTCTACGGCTACCAGGACTGCAGTTTCTTGTATAGAAAAACATACAGGGTTACAAATATATTAACAGGTGAGTATAGGTCTGCGTTGGAAGCAGGCAAACGAGAGAGAGCCAGGCATCAGTGGCAGCCATCTTAAATGATGTGGCAACCAGGTCCAGGCCAGTCAGCACCTCCACCTGCAAGGGAATAGGACATACAGAGACAGCACCACCCCTAGGCAGGGAGGGAAAACACACCCCAAACCCATGGGACATAACAAAGAGTCAGACAAGTAGCGGTCCCACACCATATCAAGCCTGGACACACATTCTAGTTTTCTGTTCAGATATGGAATAAAGATGTCATGGGCATACTCATTGAAGGTCTTTACAGAAGTTGGTTTCAGCATGTGGATGATAGCTGCCCCATCTAGAACAATGCAGCTAACCTTGGGATTGTCAGAGTGTGAACTATGAACAACTTCCAGACATGAAAGAAGATCACTTTTGAGCCCCAGGCGGAGACCTCCCCCATCCGACAGTGCTGGGGGACATGACTGGTTCTCGTGTCGAAAGAACTCGTGAAGGTTTCCATCTCTGGTCTGACAAGCAACCTTGAAAAGAGCTGCATGTCATGTTTGAGAGAGAGCAATTGCTGCTTGTTTTTTGATAGTCTCCTCACAGTTGAAGTGCCAAACACCATAAACATTTTTTTTTGTATAGGATCATCCAGTGGTTTTGCTCTTTCAACAAGGCATTCTCTAGTGAAGGCTTCAAATTTGTGCTTTCCTGTCTGCTTCACCTTGCGAACTGCCTCAATAGATGAAGGTCCAGCAATTTCTTTTGAACGTACAATCAGCTCATTGTTGCATCTATTGCATATAAAGAGCAGACATCATTCATGAACGAGACCTGGACACTTGCTCTTTGGTCATGGTGACGTGTGTCATGTATTCTTTCCAATTTCTTAGAGTGGGTCTCACACTCTTGTATGGATCGGGCAACTTCTGGTCCTGCTACCATCCATCGCAGCAGTGCAGAAGGGTTGTCAGTGAGCCCCACGGCACCGCCATCTCCTTTGATGCAGGCATTCATTTGCTCATGGGCCTGGTCAATGGCTATGGATGAAAACACCTTCCTAGTCTTCTGGACAGTGAAGTTGCCTGCCATGAATTCATGAGCTATGCTAGGGTGTGTCCTTGGGAGTTCAGCCATGTCTCTCAGGTGAACAGGGATCCATCTGGCATAATGAGTATAGTCCATTGCATGAAACCATTTGGCTAGTTCTGTTAGGGCATCAAGGTACATGGATAAAGATGCCTCTCGTAATGACCTCAGATATACCAGCATGAGAAGCTCTAGCTCAAGTACAATAGACCAGTACTGAAACTGCAGGGTGTTTTCTGTTCTCTGACTGCACCAAAATTCAAATTCTTGAGGACTTGATTGTGTTTGGCAATAGTTGTCATGAGCCCGGCGCTGCAGAATATTCAGAGCTGCTGCTGTGATTTGATGGGCTCTCCTAATGCGAGATAATCGGCTGCCTTAAAGGAGGAAGGAGTCAGCTGTACCAGGAGATGAGATGTCAGTTTGCACTAGTGCTTCAACCCAACCAGTTTCCCAGCATCTTTAACACGACCATCTCAATATGCAGTCCACCAAACATAACCACTAGCTTGTCTTCACCATATTTCTCTGGCCATTTAAACTGGATTTGTTTTGCCAGGGCATACAATGGTTGGTCAAATGTCACAACAGGACTCTGGCCAGGATTCAGGTGTTCCACAGCTTTGCTGATGACATCAAGTGAATACTTGATCATCGCCGTTGTGTGAGCGCTTTTGTTAAACAATGGAAGGAGAACAGTGGAACATGTGGCACGAGTTCCTAGTGGCTCTCGGCTAGCATGGAATGCAGCCCATTCCATAGTGAGTGATTCTACCCTGGTTTCTGGGATCATGACACCTTGATGCTAGAGACAGGGGGGACCTCTGTAGTTTGGTGGTAAGCGGTCAATGGTCTTGGAGCAAATTCCCTCAGGCATACCAAGTACATGAAGGCTTCGGTCAGCCCCTTCACCAACAAAGGAGGAATGCTGGAGCAAAGAGATTGCAGTGCCATGGAAAGAATCCCTGGCTGTTGTTGAACCAGGATTATGATCAATATTGTCAACAGCAGCAGTGGTAAACACTTTACTATGCAAATGTGGAGGGCATACCACTTGCTCTCTCTGAAACTGCTGGCAGACATTGTTCCCCATTTGAGTTGATAGCTGAAGAACACGATCATAGGATATGCTAATTTCTAAGTGTGCCATTCTATCTACAAGTTCCCTTTTACGTGTGTGGGCATGCAACATCAGTCCTATGTATAAAGGAACTGGTGTTTCCTGTGAAGTGCTGTGCCTGACAAAAGTTGCTGTCCCTGGTGCCCGCTTATGCTTGATGCTGTTGAATTTTAGCATCTGAGCAATCGCTAGTGCTGCAGAAGATGTTGCATCTGCCATCTGGTCTTTGATGCTGGGTCCTTCAAGGACCATGTCTACTAGGGTAAGCAACATCTGTGGCAAAGTCCTCTTGGCATCTTTAGGCGAAACCTTTAACTGGTTTAGCCTCACCAAATATCTGACGGCGGACAATCTATGCAGCATGTGCAATGTGCATAACATCATTGTTGTTGTCCTGCTCACAGGCTTTGGCAAGAGCAGTGCCGACATCTACTTCAAAGGCCATCAAAATGTCTCTTCCCTTGCTATATGCTCATGTCAGGGAACTCTGCAAGAAACCTCTCCTTTAGTCGTGTAGAATGAACTCTGTTATTCACTTCTACTCCATGCTGTTCCATGCGTTTCTTGTAGAGCTGGGCAAGTTCAACTAGCATGAATACTGGTGTTGTTTCCTCATCTTGCCTGGTCTCTTCTATATAAAGGACCAGCTCAGCAAACACAATGCCAGAGGCTGTTGCTGCCTGTCCCTGGCCTTTATCATTGAGACCTACTAGGTTGGCCTTTCTGACACGATTGTAGAGACATACTAAGCATTTAAAGTGATATTTTGCTTTGAGGGCCACCATGTCCCTGGCACTAAGTCTCCGTAGAAGTTCTGTGTCTTGAAGTAGGGTTGCACTAGCGCGCATCTGTTTGTCCAATTGAAATGTTGCAGCATCATGAAGGCCATCGTGGCCAGCAGGTTGTCTGCAGAAGAAACAGATGTCTTGTCTCATTTCAGTGCTACTAGATAATTGGGATCTTGTGCGCTTGTATTATGTGTTAGAACTATCACCACCTGTTCCCAGTGCACGCTTTTGTGCTTTTTGCAGCTTGGTTACATTGTACTTCAGACTGCAGTTATGATGGTATTGAGCTTTGTTCAAAACCATGGCTGCTTCAATGCCTTGGCCCTCATCCAGTCTTTCAAGTGGTAAAGGAAGCTGATCGAGTTTACTGAACTGGATCAAATGCTCTGCAAGTGAACTGTATCCACTTCCCTTGTCTGCTCTCTTAGAATGTAAAGGACATGTCAATGGTTCTGCCTTGAGTTCTTGGCATATAAGACAGAGCTTCCAGTCAGTCTTGGCTGGGCGATAAATTGACGGTCCTTGTCCATCAAGATCCACAAGTTTGAAGTTCTTCGACATTTTTTTTTCAGATATTTTTTCACAATAGCATACTTTCTAGTGGCATTTTGTTCCATCAAATATATATTTAGGGAGCTTATTAATAGGTGATCTCATTGAATTGACACTTACGTCGTTGTTGCTTTGTGGTGACACATTCTGCGTTATTGCTGTCTCAGTCTGGAAGCACACATTTTCCAAGTGATTATGCGATCCAGGAGTTTCATCCTTAATGCCTCTGTCCAAGTCTGTTAAGGCTTACTTTTTAATGCAAAGCATTGAAAGCATTTTCATTTAATTCGGATTGGTTTTGCTCCTTTCTTCCACCAAACGTGTGCAGCTTCATTGTCTGGATAGTACAGTAATCCGTTTTTGTTTTAACCATTTGTAAATTTCAGTCATTTTTGCAAACTAATTTCAAACATCTTTCCTGAAAGTAAAAGTTATTTATATCCTGGATTTCGGCTCCAAACTGTGACTGGGAAAAATACATTCAAATGACAAAAAAAAGTATTTGGCAATCATCAATACAAAAACAATCTTAACCACTATAATAATTCTCAAACTTAAGTATTGACAACCAACAAACTGAATGTACAGACTGTACAGACTTAACTGTCAGTTATGACAGTTATATATCAAATTTGAATAATGCATAATATAATATGTATAATTTGACATCAAGAGCACCCATATCAGTCTAGTCTACTCAACATTATTGCACTTAGATTTTTCATACAAATAATGGTGGCCATTTTGAATTTTCCATGACTTGCATATATTATCCACATGCTATTATTAAATAACTATGCATTGTAAATAAATTAAAATAGTTATGTCCTCAATATCAACTTATTTTAATCACTGATAAGAAAATTGACCTGAAAACAGTTGTCGCTGGTGGCCATTTTGAAAAATGGTTGCCATTGGTGACCTATTGAAAATTCACGATGGCTCAATATCCAAGTTTTTGTGAAATGTCTTTGTCTATAAGTGTACCAAATTCTATGCTTTTATCACAAAATGCACAATTGTTATAGTTAACCGCACCACTAAAAGTCTTAAATCGGAGCTGCTAACAGCAGATTCTGGCTACCGTACGGTACCGTACCGGGGTACCATACTTGTGTAACGGAAATTGATTATTGGCACTAAAACATCAGCTCACTTAAAAGAAACTTTAAGTGAGTGAATTCACTTGATCTTTATGGTTTTATACTGGATACAAAATTGTAGGAAGTAAGCTATCCTACCTTAATAATGTGCCAGCTATTTAGCTAGCAAATGTGCTAACAAATTAGCAAGATGACTAATTGTACATTAGGCTACTGGTATCGCTGCAACAATGTATCACTAAACAATAAATTGACAATGTCACAACCGCTATTTCCTCTTTAATTTAACAACGATATTTAAAAATATAAAATGCTTAATGTTATCTTCTTAAGAATCATACATACCGGTAGCTGTAGAATGAAGATGGGACATCTTTCCTGTTCCTAAAACCGTTTCAGGTGGGTTGATGGCCCAATTGCGCATGCCTAGTTTCCAAGCCTGTATGGGTTGCCCTTCGCGTCGTAAAATCTATGTGGGTGGATTTGTTCAAGCCGTCGATATAGGCTTCAAAGTAGCATGCATAAGGTTGCAAGGTTGCACACATCACATTTGGACGCCAGGGGGCGTCCCTTCACGTCCTATTATGTACGTGGAGGGGCTTGACAAAGCGGGATCTTTTGACGCCAAGGGATGAGACCATGTGCAGATGACGACTGGGCATATGAGTGAGCTGTGTTGCGTTGCCAAGCACAGTAAAACTGAAAGGTCCTGAGCTTCCTGAAATTAGGGTGTGTTTAAGATGTGTCAGCGACTAAACCTGACAGTTCTTTTGGCCTACAAACTGTTGTAGCACTATATTTTCGACTGTGAGGCTATTGTGAGGTGGTGTTTTTGGTTTTCATTACAATTTTCACGTTTTCCTTGGCAAAACAAAACCCTGTACGTGACTCATCATGGGAGCAAATTAATGTTATCCATCACAAAATCCCCCCACCAGCATTTTTCTTCCTTGCTTTACTCCCATGTCTCTGCCACCCCGCCCCAGCCTTTTCCTTAAGAAAAGCCTGTCACAGGAAATCAAGTCAAGCCGAAGACGTAGTTGAGCGCCCGTGACAGGCTGAAAGCCGCTCAAATGGCTCTATAATGAGTTTAATAATGGTGTGGGTAAGCATAACTTACCAAGACTGGGGCCCTGCTGCGGATATGAGGGGGGGGGTGGAGGGAGGAGGAATCTAGCAGAATGGTTGTGATGACAACACCAGGCTGACACAGAAGGTGGATGAGCTCCAAGCCCGCTGGTCTTCCTGTGGGCCTGATACCCCCCCCCCCCTTCCCGCTGTGGGGGCCGTGGCAGGGCCAGAGCCTGCTCATCAGTAACCACTGGGCTGGAAAATCACACATGACTGGCTGAGACTGGCTCCACAGCCACCCTGTATCCTTTGAAACAGGCATCTGGGTGACCTCACATCGCCCAGGGAGACTATGTTAACCGTATCTCCTGTTCCCAGTAGTGTGTGTTTGTGTGCGTGCGTGTGCGTGTGCGTGCGTGCATGTGTATGTGTGTAGCGTTTGTCTTATCTGTGCTTGTGTTGGTGGTGTCTTTGGTAGGGATTGCGTGTGTGGCTACATACAGTATATACAGTATATGTACAGTATATGTACTGTATATATACAGTATACTGTACATAGCAGTATGTTGATGAGCACTGTGTGTGTGTTTGATGCATGTGAAGCTTTGACAGGCGCTTGCCACAAGCCAATCACCCATCATCCCCAGACAGACTGTCCCTTGGGACAGATCATCAGCCATCTCCCAGGGACACTGGAACAATAGAGAACCAAATTCACTTCAGCATTATGGGACATTAGTTTGGAAATAATATGTATGGTAGTCAACCGCGAGAATCCAATTATTTTTAAATTCCGTTTGAATTGTGACACGAACTACACATATGTGTGTCTATATAAAAGATAATTGTTCAAGTCAAGAACGTTGCAGTTTGCTGTGAAACTATAAAGTAATATTTGGTGCCTGCTCAGTGACCTACAGCTTTCGTTTCTCACAACACACGTCACCAAAACAAAGCTTTCTTCGGCCTGTGAATTGTGGCGCGAAAACGTCATGACAATTACGCGACACAGGGTTTGTAGTCTTACTAATTACATATTTTCAGTATTCGACAAACTGAGACTTTCTTGACTCAAAAAATATTCTTTTAAATAGTCAAACATCATATGTGTGCTTAGTGTCACAAAGCAAACGGGGTCTAAAAATAATTTTAGACGCGTGCACACACACACACACACAAATGACTAGCAGACACAGTACATGTTTTTGCCATTATCCCTAAAGGTAGCTGCATTGTACTGGGTGTAAGTAGAATAAGTGCCCCTCAGATTCCTCTGTACAATTATCTCCTTGTCTCTGGTGCGGGAGAACTTTATGTTATAGTTTCTCAATTGTCTCAAGTGTCTCAATGGGGCTAACCTGGCAAAATACCGTAAAGGTTACTGTAAATAAGAGAGGCACCAATATCTTCTGCCTGAATCACATATCCCACTGTACTACTGCTTCTGCAGATCTGATAACGATATGCTCTGAATCCAAGTGCATTCAGACCGGTTACAGTAATTGTCCGGGTGTGATCACATAATAATGTTTGGCATTGAGGCGTCTACTCTAACTGTGGCTACATTGTCTGTACAGCGGCGGGAAAATACACACTTATTTGTTTCAAAAGTATCTAAAGGCGGGTGCTTTCCACTCTGTAACTCTGAGATGATTCGTTAGGCGGTGTAGCAGGGGGGCTGCGAGTTAGAGAATGTGGCCTTGAGGTGTGTGTCAAAACAAGAGTGTGTGTGTGTGTGTGTGGCACAGAGCAGGGGGCTGTGGGAGACAGCCATCAGGGCCGGCTGCATGCCTCCACCTCCACCGGGGCAGGTAGATCAGCAGGCAGCCTTGGCCGTCAGCCACCGTGTCAAAGTCACTTTCACAAAGTCACTGTGACACGCGGCTCTCCCAGCACCGCGGGCTCATGTTACATTACCAGCGGAGAGGGATAAGCCTGGCATTTGAAGTTAAGGGAGGCAGGTAAAGTTAAACTTTACTGTACCTCTGTATATCTCCATGGCCTTCTCTGTCTTATTATTATTCAACGTTTCACCCATTCTATTCTCTGTCTGCATTACGTTTCTCCTTCAGCGAGTCCTGCTCTCCAGAATGTATCTCTGCTCTTTCTAGCACTCCCCAGTGTCTCTCTCTCCATCCCCATGTGTCTGTCTGCCCTCCAGTCAAAGGACAAGCATGTTCCAGTGCGTTTGGCAGCCTGACAGCGTGTGCAGGCTAAACTAAAGAGACATGGCTTCTGACAGGCCCGCTGCCAGAGCTGAGCATGCCAACAGGGGAGATTTGGGGGAAATATGCCCTGTGCCATTTCCTCTTCATTTGCCTGACAACTTCACTCTGTCAAAAGGGGTATGTGTGGTTTTGTGTATATGGGGGGGCGAGGGGTGGAGCCACTGCAGGAAGAGAGGTAGACTGGCGGACAGACAGATGGAGAACAACAACGTTGATCCACGCCCGTGAGACAACAAGGAATCGAATGGTCGATTGATGGAATCAATCAGCCACTCACCTGCAAAGCTTACTTGTATTAATGAATGCTTTCCCCATAGTTTTCTCAATTTTTTTGTGAACGAGCTTGTCGCATGCATCCTGAAATCTACCCGATCTGATCTTTGATCCTTCCATTTGTGTGTGTGTGTGTGTGTGTGTGTGTGTGTGTGTGTGTGTGTGTGTGTGAGGGGGATGGGTGGCATCTCATGTGAGGCAAAGCGGAGGAAAACAGCCCTGCATAAAAGCGGCGCGCCGAACATGCTCGCTGTCAGCCGCACTCGCTTAATTTGATGCCCCTGTCTCCACCGCCGCCAGTTGAGTCTAATCTGGTGGAGCGCTGGAAATGAGTGCTGGTGACAGGGATGTCAACAGCGGTTTGTTTCATGCTCAACGGGAGAACAGTGCCTGGCTGTGTGTCTCTGTTACACAAGCGCCCCCTCCCTCCAATCCTCCTCTACTTGTGTGCCCAAAGTCAACCAGCGTTACTGTCAATCCCACAGGCCAACAGCGACGTGGTTAATCACTCCACACTAACCACGCACCCAACTCCCACCCATCCAGACCCCATTTTTCGGCTTGCAGCTCAAATGCAGTTCCCAGCCAAAACCTATGTTTTCACTTGGGTGGAATCTGTGGTGAGAGGCTTTCAAGATGGCTGCCAACAGGTGAGACGGGAGAGAGGCCCCAGGCATTTTGTCCGGGGTCATGTCAGCCTCCATGTCTGAGCAGATGTTGAACTCTCCTCGGCTTGCTGTTTTTTGACCTCATAATTGTATCCCTTTCTCCCCCCCCTCCCCCTCTGTCTTTCTCTATATATATCTGCAGCTCAATAATTCCCTTTCCTGGCTGTCAATCACCCAGGGGGCCATGCTGTAAAGACCTTCTGCAGAGAGTGGGGTGGGTTTGAGGTAGCAACCAGGGTCACAAGTTCAGAGTAAACTGAGAGGAGAGCAATGCTTTGAGTGCCTGTGTGTGTGTGTGTGTGTGTGTGCGTGTGTGTGTGTGCGCATGCCTGTTCGTGCAGCACATATACACGTCAGTGGTGGAGATTAACCCATGTGTGTATCTGTGTGTACTGTATGTGTGTGTGGTTATGTGTGTGTGACAGAGAGAGAGAGAGAGAGAGAGAGAGAAGGGTATCCATGTGGGGCAGATCCAGGACTCCAGTGAGACAGTGAATCCGATTCATTGTGATCAAAGGCTGCTGCCAGCATCAAAAGAGGGTTTGTTTAACCATTCCACGACATGTATCTGAGAGCCATAAATGAAAAGGGAACATTAGAAGTTTGGTGGATTTAATGCCTGTGTAGCTTTCTGACTCTTTTAGGTTAAGACCCACCCAGAGGCGTACACCCATGCACCCAATTGAGCCCACGCACTCGCCCATTCACAACTGTGCATAACACAAGAAATGGACAGCCAGAAACTGTAACACACATTCACACTGTGATAAATGCACCCACATGCAAAATGTAGAATGGCACAGGAAAGGTGGGAGGGGGTTATGTAAGGGACCCTTGCGGGGACTTGGGTTATTTGTGGTCAATACTGAATTCTCTGATGTTTGCATCCTCTTCAATGCATCCCGTGACACTGAAATGACAACACTGAAACAACAACACTGTTTTTAATGACAGAACCCCATAGTTGTGATGAGTTATGTTCTAAGGCTACCGGCTTAAACTGAGTCATTTTAAGAAGGTTTTAGTTCTTTATTTTATTCAAATCATGCTAGTGTCATTGTGGCTTATGTCTTCCATTTCTTTAATTTGGTTAAAAAAAATCAGCATTTGCTTCACTATGTCTTAATCCACTGTTCTCTGACATGTGCCATTTAGTTTGTTCTAGTGCTGAGCCAAAGACATCATCTGTGTTTATCCTGGCTTGGCATGTTTAGCAACAACCTGTCGATAGCAATTATCCTGTTTTAGCTGTATGTGACTGCTGAGTGAACAAAGTTCTGAAGATGTTGCCTGGAGGTTCTTGAGAGCCCACAAAGGTTCCTGAGAGGCAGAAAGCCATGAAGATTAGTTGTACTTGTGGTGGAAATTAATTCAAGCCTTTTTTCTTTTGCAGTGCAGGGGGATATTTACAGGGTTTTGGTTAAGGCATGCACGCGCGCGCACACACACACACACGCACGCACGGACACACACACACACACACACACACACACACAGGCCAAGGGATTTTGATGGTTTCCAAGTTATTAGAATTCTGTGTGGTACTGAGAAACACATTTCTGGAACCTGTGTGTCTGAGAAAGAAAAACTGCTGTAATGAATTTAAACGGCGGAAAAAAAAGCAACCAAGGTTTGACAAATTAGTTTGAACACTTTTGACTGTCAAGCTGTTAATTTGTGACTGAGCAAACTTCCAAGTGTTTAGCTTGGCCGCTTAACACAGAGGCCCACAGCTCTCAGAGGTGACTGTTCAATGAAATATGGAGGTGGGCAAGCTATTTATTTATTTATTTATTTCCTCGCCAAGACGCTTTAACGGCCCTATTTGTTTTAATCCTCGCGAGTGTTGTAGGAGAAAACGATTCCTGTTCACATTAATAAAAATAATATTTTGCGGAGCAAGGTCTAATGGCCAAGATGTCACATATACGCCTCTCTCTTCCCTCGCTGCGGCTGTAACTCAACAAAACTCCCTTTTATTTGTTGCTTTCAGGGATGAAAATCCCCTTCTATTGCATTTTGTTTTCACATGAGAGGCGGTTTAAGCATCTCTGTCATATTTGAAGGCATGAAAATGCAGCCGCCATTTTCCTAGTCTGCGAAGAAAATCCTTCATCATCACATTTGGCCATTAACTCTCTCTCTCTCTCGCTCTCTCTCTCTTCTTCCTCCTCCCTTTCCCTTTTCTTTTCACATTTCCTTCCCTCATTTCCTTTTACTCCCTCCCTCCCTCTCAAGGCTCACTCCCCTCTGAGGCATTTGACTGAAAACATGCGCTCTTTAATCACTGGGGTGACAGTCCCTGCCTCGTGTGTGTATATGTGTGTGTGTGCGTGTGTGTGAGTGCGTGCGCCTCTCTCCCGCTGGAACAATAAAGGCAGGGTCACACTCAGTCAGCTCCAGGCGTGATGTTTGAAGGGTGTGTGTGTGAAAGATAGGGGGTGGCGGTGTATCGACCATACGTGGGGACTGAAGGCAGAGGGAAAGGCTTTCCCCCCACAGGAAGAATTCAGCCAAGCCAACACACTACTTCAAAGTCAACAGGATCAACGGTGCTGAGAAAAAGAGGCTGACCGTATCTGGCCAGGCCTGCTGGCTGGCTGGCTGGCTGGCTGTGTGTGTGTGTGCTGTGTGATCTAGGGTTTTGGATGAATCATACGATCCCATGACCCCGTGACCTGGGAGACCTTGTGCTTCTGTTTGTCTGGCTGATTGACAAATGAAGAGAAGGAGACAGGGGGGCCGGCCGTGTGCGTGTGTGTGTGTGTGTGTGTGCACGCACGTGTGTGTGTGTGTGTATCCTAGAAACAGAAGTGTGTGCTGGTGTCTGAATGATGATGTGCTAATGTGTGTGTGTGTGTGTGTGTGTTTGCCTCTGAATTCCTGCAGAGTTCACGGTAAGGCCAGAGCCGTGGCGAAGTGCCGGGAAAGTCCATTAATTACAGCCCAGTGACAGCAGGACGGTCAGGCCCTGTAATTGATGCCTCCTGCGTCAGGAGAGGCATTGCTCAGTCATGCAGTGTGAGGGCCACACTGCAGAGAGTCACCAGAGCTGGGAATGTTGCACCCCACTCACATAATGCTCACATAATGGACCCTCACCTCAGAAAACCTACATGATGTAAATATTTTTCTATGGGCTTGTTGAGTCATTAAACATGCTTTGTAGCTGCTGTCATTTCTGTACTCAGAGGAGTCGAACTGGGTATGTATTGGCTTCTGGAGGAGGAACGCTATCGCTTTTATGAAATACTTTGCACAGATGCATACTGTATGAGTGCTACCTTCTCCATTTGGACACATAAGTATCTTAACACAACGGCCATTGCTAAAAGCATGTGGAACATCAATCCTGCAGGTAAAAGAAAGAGACATATTTTTAGCTAATGATAGTGGACCTGTTCATGTATCAGCGGTCATTTTCTACCTCTAACCAGTGATATTGTTTCTATGTAAATCAGACCAGAATGAAGTGACACCATTTGTAATGCACAGCTAAATGGTCTGTGGCTAACCGACCTCATTTCTCTTCAACGGGAATACCAGTGAGATGGAAAGAATATTGGGGCTGTTGGTTGAATATGAGCGACAGCTTGTCAGCCAGATGGACCCCTCCTTGTCAGGGTCCTTTCACTTCCTAGGGCTGTCCTTTGATCTGCCTGATGACTAATGAGTAACCACTGAAGGACCCTGCAGTCAGACACAGGGCCCCCATGTATATGTGTGTATGTATGCATGAGAGAGGGTCCCTCCTTGGGTCTTTTCAGAGTAAGGGAGCTCCCCCAATCTCACCCCCACCTGCCTGTTTTGCTCTCCTGTTTCATGGTTTTAGCCATGAGAGGAGGCGCGGTGTCTGAGGAGACAGGGGTGATTGAGGGAGGACATACAGGAAGGTCATATGCAGGCCATCTGCCTAGCTAGGAGACACACTCAATAACTCACACTGTGACAAGACCTCATTGGAAGACACCGATAGCCTTACTGACCTCTCAGAGTGGACCATGATACCAACAAAGGCCTATCTTACTTACTTAATAATGGACAGATGAGTTACACTACCACAGAGGAGAGATATTATGGCCCGATGCTATGACCTACAGGTAAATAAATATGCATAGCACATATGACATCGCATTTAATCTCCATCAAGATTTGTTTTAGAGATGTTTGACAAAAACACTGTCATGATATTTCAAACCTTATCTGGGTTCAACCACTTCTTATCCACTAGGTCTGGGAGCTTCGCTTGCCAGCCTGTCAAGGAATACCTTATCTACATTTCAAAGCCTATTCATCGCTCTTATCGTAAAATGTTATGGACAGCGTTGTTTAAAAAACAAAAATGGCAGCCAAAGCCTTCTCCACCTTTACCTGTTGTTTGCCACTCACACACACACACTCACACACAAAGACAGACAGACAGACAGATGTCATCTCACTCACAAACCTGATGGAAAGTGAAATAGAAGAAATGAGAACCAGGTGTGTGTTTGAGGGATGGGGGTGAGATCGAGGTGGTTCAGCAAGGGAGGCCATTTAAAGGCTGACCTAAGCAAAGGGCCATCAGGTCATGCAGAGGTTATGAGTGCATAGGCTCGGGGATGCGTGTGTGTGTGTGTGTAGATAGGGGTGGGTGACAAGGTTAGAGAGTTGAAATCGGGGGTTTCACTGTGTTGGTTTAAACAGGTCACCTCTCAGCCAGTCCCCAGGGGAGATGACCCTGTAGCAAGCCATGGATCGGTTCCTGATTGGCCTGCATACTTTCCCTTCGGTTAACCAGTGTGGCATGTTTCATGTTGATTCATGACTTTGTAGCTGAATGAGTGACAGTGAAGCATTGGTGGGAAGTCTTTATCATGCCAATTACTGTAGCTGGGTCTTTTGTTGCCTACCTGCTAGCCTTTGGGAGAGATCACACAAGCTGTCAGTCAGCACCGGGCTCCCACTGACATATTGAGTGATTGGCGAGTAGATGGATTGACAGATTGCAAGGGTGGCTGTGTGTGTAGTGTAAATGACTGCTGATGTTTCAGTGAAGGGAAAAGAACCGGGACATTGCTCATTGTGCACATAATGAGTCTATATGCAACTCAATGTCACATTTGTTACACACAAATGAATCAAGCCATGTACTTATTTGCTGACCTATTAAGATATATAAGATGTATGTCTTATAAGCCATCTTGCTCTATATCAAATTGCCTTTGTGTGCTTCTGTTGGTGTTTGAATGAAAACAGTGCACCATGGCCTCTTTTACTCTTAACTGTCAAAGAATAATCACACAGTACCAGAAGGCTCCCAGAAAATGCAGAATATACAGCTTTTGACATTTAAATCAATATAGGCTACGGCAACCCCCCCTTCCTCAAACACCACCACTAGTCAGTTTATAACCGCCAGCTCCTTCCCCAGGGACTCCGATGAACTTTTCACACCGGCGACAGGCCTTTGAAGAATGCAAATATGATCCACTCCGCTCAAAGTTTACAGGAAAATCAGCAGCAGCAGCAAAGTGTCTAAACAAGGTGAGTTATTACCCGCCCCATGCTTTGGCCGGGTTGAAAGGCAATGAGGTACAAATGGGTCCAGGATCAAAGATAAACAGGAATAAATCCACTAACTGGGGCGGGGGCAAGGCCTGGAAGGAGTTATGGGGAGGTGTTGGCAAGAGAAAGAGGAGGGGTTGCTGATTTACGGACCTTATGGCATTTGACATCACCCACGGGAAGCAGGCCTCCTTGTGAAGCCATGCAACGTATATCCTACCTGCTCCCACCCTGTTTAACCTTGACTGGTGACATTCATACTCAGAGACTGGGTCTGAGCATTAAGCCAGCAGCTATGCTGTGAGTGTGATAGGGGGACGTGTCACAGTCGACCGTCAGACGGCCAGCGACATTGTCTGCAAGCAAAGTCTTTATTCAGGAGGGGCACAATGAAAGAGCCGGGGGTGGGGGAGTTGAGTCGGGAAATGTGATATTAAGTGGATGAGAGAAAGAGTTGTTATGGAGGCAGGAGGGCGTGTGTGTCAAAATGATTTTATAATGGTCACCAAGCCACGGAAAGACGTTTCATTTGCAGCGCCCTGAGAAAGAACCAGAGGAAGGAAAAGAGAGATGTCTGGGAAGGAGGAGGTACCAGGATGGTGTGTGTGTGTGGGGGGGGAAGGGGGTGCATGAGCAATATATGAGTGTTGAGAGAGCAGAGGGAAAAAAAGCCAAGGCTTCAGGTTTGATGTGGGCGTTCTTCTGACAGCTATAATTCTCCAGCCTACAGAATTTCATCAACACAAGTTGTGTTAAAGCTGTGCCGCGGGGCTGCAGCCCTTTCAAGTCTTGCGCTCTGACAGGTAGATTTATTAGTCCTGAAATTTGTACAGATCAGACGTCACTCATGGCAAACTGTCAAAGTGTCAGCGCCACAGCGTTCCTGCAGGGGCCTTTCTCTTTTTCAAGGCATTTCTGCAGGGACAGAGAAATTCTCTCTACTGCTCCAAGTGGAAACATTATCGCTGTACGAGCCAAAGTACAGAGGGAAAACATTCATGTCCCACTTAAGACTCCTAATCCTGACGATTTTTGACATCGCTGCGGAAGCAGAGTGACATATATAATAAAAATAGCTATTTGTCGAAGATTAGCTACGACGAAAGGGGAGTGAACGTTGAATAGTCATATCGGGAACTTACTTACTAACTCAGGGGTTTTGGTTACACTTTCTGGGCATTCGCTCAAAATGCGAACCGAGAAGTCAGCAATGTCCGAAGCTAGCAAGCAGGTTTAAAGGTGGAGGGGGAAATTAGTTGTAGGTGTTGAGTGATGGAGAGAGAGGGAGGAGATGGCGGTAAACACAGGGGCATCTGCAGGTTAACTTTATATGGGCAGATTTACGACCTGGTGCAACATGTTGGAGCTCAACGCGATGGCTCAGACTTCTGAGGCCAGAAAGCTGAACAGTACGGACTTCAGATTGATGCCGAGGATTCTGGGATGGAGGGAGGAACGGCGAAGGAGCAGGAGGGAAAGGGAGACACGGAGCGTTGCTGAAATAGCGGGTGTGGGGGGCTGGAGGTACGAGCCCACTCTCTTGGCTGCCTGTTAAGAGCTTACTTCAGCTCAACATCTGGTTCCGATATTTCAAAGTTAATTAGTCATATTGGGGTTGTCTGAAGATACATTTATCATCCAGCAAAGAACACAAACATTGTGAAAAATGAATGGAAGTGGGGTGACACTTTGCCTGACATTTAAATAAATCATTTCAGCATGATTAAAAACGTACGGCCTGTTGATAGTTGCGAGCGGCTCAGGTGGGGGTGTTGAAGCAGGGGGGAGAAGGGGAGAGAAGGGGAGAGGGAGGGAGACACCCTACCTTACAAGGAAAGCCTTGTCTCAGCTTTTTAATTACGGTGCCTGCTGTGTGTGGCTAACTCTTGCCTTGTGGCATGTCCAAATGTAAAAGGGCATTCATTTTTAACTGTATAAATGCTGTTTGTATTAGGACTAGTTGATGCGTTGTCTTTGCGGTGTTGTTGAGTGTTGCGAGAACACACAAATATCAACAGATTTAGCTCATTTCAGCAATTTGTTATGTGA
>JAODTR010000024.1:4712219-4728257 GCA_025399935.1 Amblyopsis rosae
AGAGAGAGCGAGCATGAGAGAGAGAGAGCATGAGAGAGAGAGAGAGCATGAGAGAGAGAGAGAGAGAGAGAGAGAGAGAGAGAGGGGGGGGGGGTGTCTGTTGGACAGAGGTCAATTCATCCACAATGATAGACCAGACAAGAGAGCTGGCACTGTGGGACGCAGCCCATAAATCAGATACCATGACAACCTGCTGACACACACACACACACACACACACACACACACTTAGGCAGGCCCACACTTCCATCTACATACACAACACAATACACAGACAGTACACATAAATGCATATTGTTACTTTCACGTGTCTGTTTCTTTATCACACAATCAATTGGTTCACTCTCCTCAGTTCAAACACACATCGGCTTATTCACTCACACCTTCACTGGTCCATACGCTCTTCTATCATCTTATTACTTATTCACACCTTCACTGGTCCATACGCTCTTCTATCATCTTATTACTTATTCACACCTTCACTGGTCCATACGCTCTTTAATTATCTTATTCACTCACACCTTCACTGGTCCATACGCTCTTTAATCATCTTATTCACTCACACCTTCACTGGTCCATACTCTCTTCTATCATCTTATTACTCACTCACACCTTCACTGGTCCATACGCTTTTTCTCTATCTGCCTGTCTCTGGCAGTTAGATCCTCTCTCTCTCTCTCTCTCTCTCTCTCTCTCTCTCTCTCTCTCTCTCTCTCCTGTGTCCTTTGTTTTGGTCCGCAGGTCTAATGGAGGATGCACTCTAGCAGGCTAATGATCGCTGTGGCCGGGGTTTATTGATCCTGCCTGTGATTGATCTGAGGATCTGTCTGATTATTGGGTCATTAATCAGGCCTGGATTACCCTATCAATGGAGCTGCCACAGACTCGCCCTGCCTGGAGATGGATGACCGGGCAGGGGAGGAGAGGAGAGGAGGTAGAGAATAGTGGGAGATATAGGAAACCAAAGAAAACAACAGGGACGGAGGAGAGGAGATCTGAGAAGTGTAAAAAGATGAATTGGTTAGAGGCAGCTCCAATTACAATACAACCATCCCTTAATGTAGCATTTCTTTTGATTTTGACTGAATGCAACTGGATTTATTGCTTCATAATTGCACCATGCCACCATCAACTATTGTGTTCTTTTTCATTGACATACATACAGTAACAGTCAATAATCAGTACATTTAGATTTGATGTGGAAAGTCACTTATAATCAATGGAAAACAAAGCTAAACATATATTCACAATTAGTGTTAGGTATAGTTACTAGTAACTCATATTATTGCTTTTTTCAGTAACTAGTAGTGTAACATATTACTATTTCCAAAACAGTAATAATATTACAATTACTAATCCAAGTAACTAATAGTTACTGCGTTCCAAGAATAAGATTTCTGGTCCTAGCAAACTTAGGGTAGGCTAATTGAACCAACCTGTCCAATCATCTGGTTTGAGATACTGCAATGTTTTCACTTTGGCTGATTGATGACACTATGATTCAGTATTGTTCCAATAAAGAGGATTCCGTTCTAAAATGAGCTGGCTACACAGGTTGTTATTTTTCGGAAGGGGTAAGGCAGGGTAGTGATTGTGAAAGTAATATAGTAATGTAACTGGTAATGTAACTAATTACTTTTAATACCCAGTAATAAGTAAATTAATATTATGAATTTTTTTAAGAGTAGTAAGTAACTAGTAACTTATTACAATTCCTGAGTAACTTGCCCAACACAGTTCTTATATGTATTATACATGTGCACTTCGCTGGTGCCTAGGCGCTTTCAACATTCTGTTGTATATGAATGTTCTCCACCAGGGATAGCAGTTCTGTACCAGTTGACATTACTGCCATGGGAAAAAAAACTCTAGGTTGAGATAGAATATTTAAATAACATAGAAAAGCCACAATGGATGAGTTACATCTCAAGAAAAATTATCCTCAATTTGATTAAATTGTACATGGATGAACATTTAAATGTGCAAAACAAAATTTACACTCCAGTGTGTTTTGTTTTTCTGCAATAAAACATTTTCCTAAAATATATTGCCCCTACGTGACATAGTGATGATTCACATACACAAACACACACACACACACACAAACACTCTGTGGCACTCCCCTCAAACACTTTGCACCATGGGAAAGAGTTTGTCTGGCTGCTCTGTGGTAAAATGTCTAAATGTGTGTGTTGACAAATATGCGGTGGACTAGATCACAGTGTAAGTGATAGCTCTGTCTGTGTAATCTCTATGAGTTATGATTGTCCCTATCTGCCCCTCTCTGGAGATGAAAGGTAATTATGGTCAACTATGATCAGAGTAGCATAATTGGCAGTCCACGCCAGTAAACAACACCACCAGTACTAGTAATGTGGTTCTAGCAATACAATGAATAAAACTGTATAGGTCCAGTATCTTTATTTTGTTTTTCGTGCATGGAAGAGGTAATGTGATAGTCTAGTGTGTGTTGTGGAATCTGGGTGGTGTCCTTGCACAATACAAGTTGTTATCCAATGTTGCTTATTACAAACAACATGGCCGTCATGTGCCCATTAAGACTAACAAAAAATACACCCTCAAAAATCACACACACATACACACTCACATTCACATGCACACTCACACACTCACACACACACACACACACACACACACACACACACACACACACACACACACACAACATGCAGTAACCCCTTGGACCACCAATCAAGGCAGAGGTCTGTCTGATTATCTGAATGAGTCACTGGGGGAAAGAAGTGTACAATCGTATCTCTGATGCAAGCATAACAACTCCATCAATGCCTCTGTTGTTAACAGGACAGTAGGCGTAGCATACCCTGGGGAGCATCCAATAGTCATTTTTCAGGGAGGAGTATTGACGTGGTGGTGTGTAATGGTTCATTTTGTGTCTGAGCAATGTCGTTCCAGCCCCCTTACAAAGCAAGAGAGAGAGAAGGGACAAAAATATTGTGGCAATTATAGATGAGGTCCTGGCTTTGATCAATGTCCTGTAGGAGTAAGACATTGATTGTCTATAGATACACATTAGAGGGCATCCACACACACACACACACACACACACACATGCACGCAAGCACACACACTCACCCTTCATGTCCAAAGGCAGACCTTGTGACAGATATAAGACAGTGAACATGGACTCACAGTGGATATAACATAACACATTTAGATACTGTGAATTGTTTGTTGTATGCCTACATCCTGCCTGTAAGGCGTTGCATGTGTGTGCACGCACAAGCGCACACACCTGTGTGTGGCAATGAGAGAGAGAGAGAGAGAGAGAGAGAGAGAGAGACAGGACACACAATGTGCTGCTTGCAGAGATTACATTTCAAATGGATCAAAAACATAGCAGACAGTCCTACAAGGATAATCAATCACCACACCAAAGAGAGATCAGAGCCTGTGTGTGCGTGCTTGCGTGCGTGTTTGTGTTTTGTGAGAAAAAGCAAGTGAGAGAGAGAGAGAGAGCGATAGAGAGACCATAACAATGTGAAGTGTAGTCAAGCAGAGGGTTGGGTGTGTGTGAGTGAAATACATACATATAGTTTGCAGTGCGGCCTGCATCTATGCGTTGGCGCCAGGGAATTGGAGTCATAAATCAAGCAGCCTGTCAGAAGTGGTGGTGGGGGCAAGAGGAGAACATGAGCGAAGGGGGAGGAACAGAAGGGGGGGATGAAGGAGAGTATAGGGTTGAGGGAGATAGAGATAGAGAAAGAGAGAGAGTGGTAGAGGGACAGTCGTTTACACAGTGTTGTCCTGCAACCTGTGCCAGAATGCAATTTCCCCGAATGTCAGGTGGAGATGCGAGGTGGACAGATAAGAGACGTGTGTGTGCGTGCGTGTGTGTGTATGTGTGCGTGTGTATGCATGTGTGTGCGTGTGTGTGTGCGTGCCTGTGCCTGTGGCTGTCCTTGACCCCAGGACAAGAGACAAGGAACCAAATCTCATTATGCGGACGTGATAGAATTTGTTCTCGCTAACCTCGTTACCCTCACTCTTAGATAAGGCTCTGTAATTGCTCACACCACCAACAGCCGTGCGGAAATGAACGTGTTAGTGTCTGTCTGCAGACCCTAACTCACCAATGGCTTATTCTGGAAGACTATTAGAGTGCAACCGATCTCACAGTTCATGGTCTTTTTGGTGCTTGGCTCAAACGAACGGCAAAACAATGTGTAAACGTAGCAGTGGGCTGCGTTTTGGTTACATTCTTACCAACAACAAAACCAATGAAACAAGGACCTCGGTATATGTCCTCAGTAACCTAACAATTCTAACAATAACAGTTAATTATTACTAGAACATACTTAAAGTTATTTTAACAAACGTTGGTGTAATACATATATCACCAGCATTTGTACAGCTGTAAACAACAAGTGGAAATGGAGCATTCTAGTAAGAATAGCAGTGTTGTCAGTATAGGTCGTGCATCTACGTGATAGCTTATACAGCATGTCCATTTGACCACCCAAAATCACCCTATTGGAACTCTTTTTGCCAAGAGCAGCATGGACATGCTAGTTTTATGAGGTGGTGGGCAGCGCTGGAGAGGAGGGGAATGTACATGACTTCTTGGGCAACCATAATAGAGACATATGATCACTCTCTGTTGAGGTTGTCCAGTTCTACCACCCATAGAGACAGCATGTTGCTCTGAGAGACCTCCACTCCTTTCACCTCCTTCTCAGACTCAGGCCTAAAATATTGGCCGCAGCACAACCCGAAACCGAGTATCTATTCAAGCCAGAACCAACCAGTAGAATCCGCCCAGAATTTATTCAGCTTTGTAGGGGAAAATGATTCATGTTATTATTCATGTTTGAACTGGAGCCATTTACAATATTTTCTACTTTTAAATGACCAAGAATACAGCTACAGTACATGAAGTTAAGTGTTCACTAATGGAGAATGGGCTGGACAGACGGCTGCCAACAGAAAACACCTGGGACATCATTGTATTGCTGCTAATTCAACAGACCAGGCAGTACTGGAACATGTGTGTTGCTGTGAACAGTCACGCCATCATAAACTGGCATGCTTTGGGCTCTGCTCCCACACCACAACTGTCAGCTACTGAAGATCAAAGCTAGATTCCATCCATTTGATTGGCTGGAAATGTGAAATTTCCTGTTTTCTGTTCATGAAAACATACAGTATTTATGACTATAACATTAGTTGTAAAGACAGTAACTATAACTGTAGAGTCAAAGCCATTAAATCCACTGCTGTATTTCTCACAGTAATTATGGAGGAGGCATACATACCTTGGTCTGTTTAATCATTCTCACCTGAGTCACAGGTTTCACACATACAGTAGTTGACAGACATGAAAATGAGTTAAGGTGGTTGCCTATGTTACCAATGAGTTGACACCGGTGGACACTTTCTGTGCGTTGCGTAGAAAGATAAACCTCCACCTACTGATTTAATAGGCTGCAGATCACACATGATTGTACATTATATCATACAGTGTCAAGCTGTTTCGGTAATTGTTTGTGAGTGGTACAATATACCCGTGACATGAAGGTTTCCCATAGATTTTCTCACACAGCGGGGCGAACGTCCTCAGGAAAGACAGAAGGAAACACACAAACAGAGAAATGGGATAACGTCAGACGGGAGGACATTATATTTGGGCATAGCAGATCTGCCCCACGCCGGCCGACTGATAGCCAGAAAGACCAACTGCTGTCCTGGTGGAAAGAGGGAAAGAGGGGCAAATTAAGGGAGGTGTGACAAGAATCTAGAATACGTGTGTGTGTGCGTGCATGCGTTTGTATTACTGTCTTTTGTATATATGTGTGTGTGTGTGCACACATGCGTGTGTATTACTGTCTTTTGTATATGTGTGTGTGTGTGGCTGTGTTACTGTCATCTCATTGTGGAGCCTCTACATTGTGCAGGTCTTTGTTGGGGTGTCCATGGTGCGGTGCGGCTGCCTGACGGGCTCTGAATGGTTGTCCTGCTGAGTGCCGGGCCCTGCCGCGCCCCGTCAAACCCCTCACAGCTCTTATTAGTGTCAGTGGCTAACACACACCAGGCCTGTGTGTGTGTGTGTGTACGAAGGAACGTCTGTAAATGAGAGTGAAAGAATTTATGTGTGTGTGTGTGTGTGCGTGTGTGTGTGCGAAGGAAAGTCTGTAAATGAGAGTGAAAGAATGTGCGTGTGTGTGTGTGTGTGTGTGTGTGTGTGTGTAGCCAACCTTCCAAGTGTTGTTCTACGTCAAAGCCCCCCTCCCTGATCCTCCCCCTCTCCTTTGAGTGTGACAGTGATTAATGATCCTCAGCTGTCAGGTACATTACTCACCAGGGCTCTCTCTCGCTCGCTCTACCTCTTTCACCCTCTCTCTCTCTGTCTCTTTTCAATTTCTCTCCCTTCAATTTCAAATCAAATGTTTTCTATTTCACTCTTTCCCTCACTCTCGTTCTCCCTCTCTCTCCCTCTCTCTCTCTCTCTCTCTCTCTCTCTCTCTCTCTCTCTCTCTAGCTGTCTCTCTCGTTCTCTCTCTGTGTGTCTCTCTGTCTCTGTCTGCCATAATCAGGAGAACAGACAACACTTAATGTAAGGGAGAAGAGGTAGTAGATGTTGAGAGAGATAGAGAGAGAGAGAGAGAGAGAGGGGGAGGTGAGGTGAGGAGAGGAGAGGAGAGCAGGCAGGCGTGGTGGAGAAAGAGTAACACATTGTCTCTCCCACAGGAGGCCAGTGGACTAGAAGAGACCTTTCATTACTGAAGAGAATAATACCTCTAATGAAAGGCAAGACAGGGGCGTGAGCCAGAATGTTTTCACTGGCCCACGTGTCGGTCCCAGTATGTCTGAATGCGTGTGTGGTTGTGCAAAGCCCTGGGTATGTGCATGAATGCGTGTGTGGTTGTGCAAAGCCCTGGGTATGTGCATGAATGCGTGTGCGTGATCATGTGCTGTAGGTGTGGGAGCCATGAATGTGCCACAGCGAGGCGTTTGAGTAAGGCCAGACGCCTGCTGTCAGACATTACTCTGTCTTTCCCTTCCTGTCTCCTCCCCTCGCCACGGCAACATGATGGATGACAGCGAATGAAAAGTTTCCTCTCCTGGACTGCAGACCTCGGCGCTGGAGCCGCCACAAGACCCGCCATCTGCTTTCCATTGGAGGGGCCGGCAGGGGCTCGACAGAACCTCGACAGAGCCTGGGCTTAAGCCTGGGCTCCTGGGTTTGGCAGCACAGGCAGCCAACGCAGGGCTCCAGAGACCGCCAGGCTTCAGAACAGGGTGGGCTACGCAGAAGAGAAAGAGGATTTTGGAGCGGACATGAATGTAATTCAGGACATAGTGTGTGCGAGTGTGAAGCGGGCTGGAGTGGTCTTCGGGGTGAGATCGTTCAACACAGTGTGCGCGGCGCATCAAGGTGAACGCGTTTGACACAATGGTCGCCACACACACTTGTGTGCAGTATGAATCAGATTATATTACTGGTACAGCAGTCTGGCCGTTGTACAGAATATTCATTGTCCTAATTTTGTGGATACGCTCATAAAGAGATGACTGGGAATATACAGTACTACAGTAATGGGGGGTACTTAGCAGGAACACATATGTTATTGGTCATCATGGTACAGTAACATCTGTCTGTCTCCACTGTTGATATACTGTTGGAACCAATGCTTTTAACCAGGACCAACAGGTGAATATACCATCTGAACCCATAGCGCCTGACACAGAAACAGAAAGAGGTGTGGTGGTGGTGGGGGGGGGGCATTTGCCATGAAGTGTCAGAGGGTGTCAGAAAGTTATGGCAGGGCTGGAAACCATGCAGGATTTAAACAAACGATTTTAATCAGGAGCGCTCTGAGCCAAACCGCCGCTGTGTGTCAGCTCTGATTTATTACCCCCGGAAAATTAACGCTGCACCAGATGATAGGGGTTGCCGAGGAAGGGAGGGAGAGAGAGAGAGAGAGAGAGAGACAGAGAGAGAAATGACAGGGCCATGATCGGGGCTAAGAGGGGAGAATGAGATAAAGTGAGAAAGGGGAGAGAGAGATATTTCCTGCCAGAAGTCACACCATTCGCTTCAAACGCCAGAACGTGTCAGTGACTGTTCCTGGAGCTGTCATTTTGTGTTACATGACACATGCTGCATGACTGCTTTAATGGAGGAGTGTGAATGTCTTGTTTGGCCTCTGCGAGGAGCGTTCAAGACAGAGTCGTCTGTCTTCTGACAGTTTTTGTGTGTTTACAGTACATACATACGAAGGAAATCACATATTAATACACTACAAAGGCCAAAAAGCCATACATTGTGTATTCCTTGTACATGTATTTTATCTTGCAAGGCAACTGGATTATTGTGAGATCACAATAACTCAACAATCAATTTAGCCAGGCTTGACCAATCAGCATCCTATGAGGAACCACAGGCAGTTTATGTGCAGGTGTAACAGCCTGTGGTGTGATGTGATAGACAGCTGGTCCATCCAATCCAGGTGCTAAGTATTATTATGGAAGTGCCTGTCCTTTTCCAAACAGTTTCCGACAACTTCCCAGACAGTTCTGTGAAACAAGCCATCAGGTTGACGAGTTTTATCAACACACACACTAATCTAAATGATATTAAATGTACATATTATTTGTATACATCACGGCTACTGGACACAATGATGGCCACTCTGGTTGTGAGATGTAACTGCACTGTTACATTGTTATATTCTTGTTTTTTTACTTCAGTTATGACTGCGATGCAGAGTATATGTTACTATAGTAACCAAGCCATATCACTTCCCCTGTCAGTGGATTTTCCTAAAACTCATTGGATAGTATATACTATCCAGTAGTGATGCGCGGGTCGTGGATTTTTACAACCTGCACCCATCCGAGCCATTATGAGAGCCAGCCAACCTGCCCGACCGGTATAAATATATTCCTAATTTAGTGCACAGTTCAATTGGACATACACTGTCGTAGACAATAGCCTATTGCAGAGCCACCAATGTCCTTATGTTTTGCCTAATGTCTCTGAAGCCAGTAGGCAAAGTGAGTGAGCAGTAGCGTAGGCTACACTATTGTCATATTTAATCGTTTTGTTTATCTGTTACTGTAGCAATAGCCTAAGCTACGCAAGCTTAATGCATGATTGCATAGCCTATAGGCAGTGGTGCATTTGTGTATTATGCTACAAAATAAACAATGTTTACGTAGACCTAACCAACTTTATTGTTCGGTATGGTTAATGCAGATATTCTGTTGACAGCCAGGGCATGAGAGGGGATCGGAGAATTCCCACTCGCATGCAATATTTTAGTTAATATTTATTACTTGGTCGGAAGTTCCACGCATTTTGACCCGACCCACCGCAATATTTTCTGATCCAAATCCGCCCGACGCAGGTTACGGGTCGGCCCGCACATCACTTTTATACAGGAAGAATCCACAGTGCCTTTGTGCCCTGGATAGTATACTATCAACTTGATTGTATACTATCCAGGGCACAAATTAAGCACTGTGGATTATCTATTGTGCACTTGATATTGTCCGACCAAAAAAGGTGGTCTCGGTCCGGTTCAAACCGAACCATGGTTCGGTTCGGTTGCAGTGTGAAAACACTTTCTGGATAGTTCGGACTACTGTGCATGACCTTGGTGGCCTGCTGTTAGTAAGGAATGTAATAAGCCTATTATAGCAGCAAAGCAATTAATAGTCAATATGTTCATTCTTTATTCTGCATTCATTCAATTTCTAAAAGGTATAACGGGTGCGTTCAGTGGACTGAACGTTCAAATAACTTTCGTTTCAACATTCTTGAACTACTTTCAAAGACGTTAGTTAGTTATATGTCAGTTATATGTGCGGCAAGTGGCGCAATGGAGGGCGGGGCGATAGGTTATCGAGAACTCACTGGTTCGAACCCCGCTAACTCCTCTCCAAGTGCCGAGGTGTCCTTGAGCAAGACACCTTGTGTCTGCACCAAACCAAACCTAATTGAATCAAATGAATACAATCTTACAAAAACATTAACCTTGATCCGGACTTGCAGGTATGAATGTGCCCACTGTGTATCAGAACATCCACCTCCTTCCCCTCTGCATCCCTGTTTAGCCTCTTTCTCTCTCTCATATTCTGGAGGGATGCAGTCCTTTGTCCAGCAGGATGTGTAGGGGTGTTGACATTCCCTCCTTTTGACCTTTCTCTTGCCAAACACACCTCCTCACTCACTAGCATAAAACAGACAGGAACAATGGTAGCGATTTTAGCCATGCATGTAGCTGTGAGTGTTTGTCTGTGCGTGTTGGTGTGTGTAACTGCAGGTCACTGGCTGATATTTTCTGTGCAGTTATCAGCTGCCGACTCCCTTTGTCTCAACTCCCATTGCTGTATTCTGTTGTCATTCTCCACAGACCCCTGCCTGTAAAACAGTTCAAAGCCTGTCACATGCAGATGTGTGTGTGTGTGTGTGTGTGTGTGTGTGTGTGCATTAACATGCTCTTTGTACACACAAGGTGCGTGGCGCTCTAGCCTCCCGACTACAAACCTGACTGAATCGATCAAGGCAGGAACATGTAGAAAAACATGAAATAAAGTGATTGGCAGGTTCAGCTGAGACCCCACAGGAGCAATGGACCTTTCTGTCTGCCCGCCCCGTCTGTCTGTATGTCTGTCTGTCTATCTGGGAACCACAGGCAGTATATGTGCAGGCTCTAGAACTGTCTGTGGACTATGTGAATGCGCTGAGCCTCACCCCATCACTCTGGTAGGACAATGGATCAGCGTGGAGCCTTGCCCAACACTGGCTCCCATTGGGAGATATGTTAAAGAGAAGCGTACACCATCCACAAGCCACAAACAAACACCCCGTGTTCACCTTGTGGAAGCCTGTTACCCTCTTCTTTTCCAATATCATTATTTGCTGTTGTTGTAGTATAGAACAAGTATTGCAGTGGCATGTGTTAGCAGATGTATATTTTGTACATGTGGTGCCCTGTTCACATGGGGGATTAACATCCGTCTCATGGGGATTATGTCACAAGAAGAAGCTTTAATGTGTTCAGACCTGACATTGGCATGTGTCTCCACTTGACCACTTGGATAACACTGTATTGCTGTAGCCTAGTTTGACCAAATGTGTTGTTGTTTTTAAATGGTGGGAGGCAGCAATCAACTTCCTGTGCCTCAGTGGCACTAGCACGACTACATATAGGGCACCCAGCTTCTACGCCATAGGCAAGGTGTGTAGCTTACTGCTGCTGGTGCCACATCGTTGTTGTTGTTGTTGTTGTTGTCGTCGTCGTTGCCCTGTTGGTGTGGGAATGAGTAGACTACAAAGGACATCGGTTGAGCCGTAATGTGGCCCAGACCACCTTCAATTTTGTCTTGAAAGTCCTCAATGCATATTTGGTGCATTCACACCAGTAGCGTACTGGCAACTTGTGATCTGATCACCCAAACCACATGATGTGTCAGGTGTGAACAGGGACTATGATTCAATTCAGCATTCAATTGAACTGTATTATGGTAAACTGTGTTATGTATGTAGTGCACTGTTTGCTGTGGATGGAGTTATACTGTGATGGGGTTTTTACACTTATGCTCTGATTTCACGTCACATCAGTAACTAGAAGAGATGCCATCGACACACCTGCTCATGTACACCATGTCCTGTTGTCAAAACAACAGCAATCCCTTCTCAACAATACCTCCGTCTCCATGTAGAACACATTGGCGTATGGCGAACCATAATCTTGCAGCTGCAGTCTCCAGCTTCACCTTATGAACCCTGACACTTTATGAATATGTATTGCATGTATACATAAAGGATTAAAATCTGGCCTTATTTCCTCTCTACCTCCTCCCTGTCCACTCTCTCTGTCTGTCTGTCTGCCTGTCTGTCTGTCTGTCTGTCTGTCTCTGCTCTCAGCTGTTTAAATATTGTCTTTCTATTTATACTGAGCTTGGGGAAATATTTACTCTGGGCCAGTGAAGCAGGGTGGATGTGAATGGGGATCATCTCAGCTTGTCAAATTAGCCATCGCTCGCTGCCTGCTAATGTCTGTGTAATTGGAATGGCTGGCTCCGCGGTATACACCAGTCTGCCTGGCCTGGGTATGGACGCCCCATCTGATGCTTAGCATTCACTCAGACAGACAGAGGGTATTCTTAAATCCACTAATGCCACTACTACTAGGAAGAACATTACACTACTAACAATTACTCAAACGTTACTGAACGCTCTTGCTAAAACTAAAAGGGATACTATTTAGAATACTGAAATAAGCATGTGGCACTATTTTACACCAAATAGAAAGCAGAAAGACAGTATTACACTGATATAGATAGTATGGATAGAAGGTAGAGTATATGTGACTTCAGCTGTGTTAATTTATGTATTTATTTATTTATTAAGAAAAGGGCCCATAGGAAATGTTTTATTTCTTTATAACACAAATAGAGAAACAGACAAACAATAGTTACAGAAATGGAGTGGCACGTTTCCTGTTAAAAAGAACCCGGAGATGGGCTTGAAAGTGAGAAGGAGATGGAGCGAGAGAAAGAGAGAGAAGGTATGAACTAGAGAGGGGAAAAGGGAGAAGAAAAGAGAGAAGTAAAGAGGCCGTGGTGATATTGATCTTCTGCCAGGGAGATTGATAGAGCAATAAGGAGCTAGGGAGAGGAGAGACGAGAGGTGCAGCGAGCGAAAGAGGGAGAGAGAGAGAGAGAGAGAGAGGGAGAGAGAGAAAGAGGAGGGGAGGAAGAGCAAAGCAGCAAAAAGATGGATGGACAGGGAGGGAGAGACAGAGGGGGGAAGGGGGGAGATAGGTCAGCCATGGACTGACGTTACGGGTGAGGTGAGAGATCAGGTGTCTCACCCTTAATTAGGTCAAGGAGAGCAGAAAGACCGGATGATGGATTTATTACAGAGAGAGAGAGAGAGAGAGAGAGCGATTGTGATGTGTGAGAGCTGCTCCTGTGTTAACAGGCTGAGACACTAAAGGTGACCCCCAGCAGTCTAATGGCACAATACATATTCTTTAATGAAGTCACTGCAAGCACACTGCAGTCAGCACTTACTCTCTCTCTCTCTCTCGCTCTCTCTCTCTACCCCCCCTCTCAGACACACACACAAACTTGTATGCACACATCACATACATCACACACATTATGTGTAATTCACAAGCCACTGCGTTCCTGCATGTTTTATGAGGTTATCAGCGTATGTCTGTGAATGTGTGCGTGTGTGTGTGTGTGTGTGTGTGGGGGTGTGTGTGTGTGTGCATGTGCGTGCGTGTGTGCATGTTTATGTGTGTGTATGACAGACAGTGTCATTACTGTGCAGGTGTGACTTGTGAAGCATCGACCAGACGCCATCCATCTGGTGCCCAAACCTCTGTGTGTGTGTGTGTGTGTGTGTGTCTGTGTGTGGGTGCGTGCGTGTGCGTGTGCGTGTGCGTGTGCGTGTGCGTGTGTGTGTTTGCGTGCATGCGTGAGTGTGCACGTGGATATCAGCCTGGGTATTTGCGCGCGTTGTGTGTATGTATTGAGTACGTGTGTCTTGCCTGCTTGACTGGGTGCAAATGTGTGTGCGCGCGTGTGTGTGTGCGTGTGTGTGACTGTGTGCGTGCGTGTGCTTGTGTGTGTGTGTGCGTGTGAGTTGATATATGGGTGCGTGAAGCCATCACTCAGGTCCAAGGCCTAATGGAGAGGCCTAGCAGACAGCTAGCTGATGGATGTCCCCACACACACACACAGCACACACACACGCGCGAACACGCGCACACACACACACACACACACTCTCTCATCAGATAACGGCACTAATGTATGACCTCCTTCTCTCACTGCTTGTCCTTCATGAGAGAGAGGGGGAGGGAAGCAGAGAGAGAGAGAGAGAGAGAGAGAGAGAGAGAGAGAGAGAGAGAGAGATAGATATGATTGCATTGAGAGCAGTGCCTGTCCAGCGCAGTGTTTTGTGAGCCGTTCCTATGTTTAGATGTCTGCCAGTATCTTCTCGGTTCCCCCACTGCTTCCTCTCCCCAGTTTGTCAGGAGTCATTACTATCACCGCAGAGATCCTAAACAAGATGGACTCACGGGCACATGCTCACGCACGCTGAGCACGCATTTAAACACACACCCACCCACCCAAATTGTATAGTCAGTTGCACCAATGCAGCTACTAAGTACGAAAGAGGAAAAAAAAAACTCCACAATTACGTGTGGACAAGTGTGCATATGCACACACATACACACTTGCACCGGCCATAGAAGCCACATGTGTTTCACATTGGGGTCATCTGTCTGTACTCTGTACACGGTCTCCCTTCACTCTTCATTAGACTTGAATGTTTGAATGAGATGCTGGGAGACATTAAGGTAATGTTACAAGCCAATAAACTATTTAAACCCCCCTGTCTCCCATAGGCCTTGGGAGGTGGATGCAGGGGTGTGTGTGTGTGTGTGTGTGGGGGGGGGGAGTTCAGGGAAAAGCAGGACGTTTGGGGGGTCAGAGTGCACAGGGAGAAAATGTGTGTTTGGATTCTGATCATGCTGCTTGTTTATGGTTAAAGGTTGGTAAAAGTGGGGGGCCATTGACATTCATATCTTATATAAAGCCATCACACGTTTGAGTTCTTTATTTTGGAAGGTGTGCTCTGTGATGGACACGCAGTCGGATATAGTCGCAGCAATATGATGAATTAACTAGAATGGTTTGAAATCATCATTTGAGTTTTTTCAGTTTAAAGTAACTCTTCTAAAATAGAGCAGTGAAATAGTGTAAAACTCTAAACAACTTCAGTCAAATTACATATTCTAATGATTCTTTTTCCAAAAATGGATGCTGAATATCTAATTTTGCATATACTTTGCATATACTGTACCAAACACACACACACACACACACGCACACACGCACACACACACCTAAACTGCGGATTCGCAGAGGAAGACATCAACCATCAGCGTAACGAATGCCGAGCTTTCAACTTAAACGACTGCAAACACATTAGGAATGGATCTTGTTTTGTGGACAATGGGTATTGTCTCGCTCTATTGATTTCTCACCAGCTTTTATTGCGCTCCATCGACGGCTAATGCCTCTAAGATCCTGCCGCGGCCTGAATTATTCAGCTCGAGTGTTTTGTTTTCGTGTCAGGGCCGCGGGGGTAATTCTAGATCGGCGATATTTGATGATCTGCTGCAGGAGTAAAACCTCCATTCTCTGGGGCAGACGTGACGTTTTCTCAGTGGCTGAGGGCTCAATATGTGTGACCGTCTCACACTGCGTCCACACAGTACAGTATCGGGTTGACTTGGGCCAGAGACAGAGAGAGAGATAGACAGAGAGACAGAAAGAGAGAGACACAGAGAGAGACACAGAGAGAGAGAGACAAAGAGAGCACTACTTGGCATCTGGCTGAGTGCCAACAGCCCTCCGGCCAGCGTCAAGGCCTTTTCATTTCATAGCGAGACAGACAGGTGGAATTAGACGGAACGGGAGATGACCGACGTTCTCCGTATCACCGGGATTAGATGCAGCATTGATGGAATACCTCGGAATAGAAACAAAGGGGAAGAGATGAGAGGACAGAGATGGAGAGATGGAGACCGGAACAGACGCACTTGGGAGAGAAAGAAAAGAGACCCAGAGAGAGAGAGAGAGAGAGAGAGAGAGAGTGCGGTGGTTAAGATTCAGGGCAGGCGGTGTTGCGGGCGCAGGGCTATCATTACCATACATCAGGACAATAAATGAGGCTTTCAGCGGGCCGTAATAAGAGTTTGATAAATCATCGGGGCAGAATTAACTAGACGTCAAAACAATGTGAGCCCTCTGACGGATGGCAGAGGAGGGGCCGATGGCACAGATTAGTCTGGACTGGGAGTGAGAGAGGGGAGAAGAGGAGAGGAGAGGAGGGGAGGAAAGAGGAGGGAAGAGGAGACCAGGGGAGAGGAGGGGACGGTTTGGGGAGGGGGTGTTGGAGAACAAGGGCAGACTGCTAAACAGAGGACTCTGGGGGGGGGGGGGGGGGGTTGGTGGAGGTCTTCT
>JAODTR010000024.1:4745718-4798259 GCA_025399935.1 Amblyopsis rosae
ACAAGGCTCCAGACAACACAGCCCTCAGGTTCATGGGGGCACCCAAACCTCTCCACCACGATAAGGTGATGGTTCCCAGAGAAGCATAAATAAGAATTAAATCATCATCATCATCATTAAATGTAATATAGCCGATAAGGCATGGTAACAATTGTCCCAACTGTAAGTGGGGTATGGTCTAGAACCAGGCCAAATGTAATAACAAATGTAGATTACCAGTGACTGTCAGCCAGAGGAGCATGTCATCACACAGGGCCAGGCCAGTAAGGCCTGGGCCAGCCTTGAAGTTTTTGTATCCAGAGCCATCAACCAGGACTGAGGAGATTACGCCTGAAGCTGTGGGGAATGGTGGGTGATGCTTTTGTTAAACATACCATGGAGGACAATTTCAAGCATTAGTAGATCGAGGGGTGAGAACCAGGGGGTTAAGTTACTTTTACCAACTGCACAGGAGGGCCAAAACATAACTGACCATTTTGAACATCCACATGCCTTTTGGTCCCAAGGTTTAATTTCATGTACAAAACCATGAAATGTCAGATGACAATATAAATAAAGCATTACTAGCATAATAGTTTAAAATACTGTGATAAAATGAAAGTCATTACCACAGGCTCCCACAATACATTTCTCAATGCAGAGCGGACACAAGTGCATTTACACCCTTTTGGCACCCACTAGCTTAGTATGTTTAGTCTTTGTTTTTATTAAAAAAAAAAAGAAAAAAATTAAAAAAAAGAAAAACTTTTAAATTGACTTCAAATTCACTTTTGCCCTTTTGGCAGTAGGAAAAGCACAAGATCTTTGTTATATTATGTTTCACCCAAAACTTCATTGACATCCATCTGGTTCTCACCCCTAAATGGTAACGTAATTTATGTAGCACTTTCCCAGCCTTCCAACCACTTCAATGCTGTGCAGCATTGTCTCAGTCACATACCAGTGGTATTGGCTGCCATGCAAGACCCCAGCTAACCACCAGGAACAGTTCTGTTAGAAGTTAATCAAGTTTGAACCAGCAACTTCTGCATAACCTGCCGCCCCACAAGTGATCCAGAAGTTAATGGTTTGAATCCCGCTAACTACTCCGCAAGTGTCCTTGAGCAAGACACCCAACTTTAACTGCTCCCGGTGGTCAGGTGGCACCTGTACAATTGTGTGAATGAGGAAATACTGCACAGCGCTTTCAGTTGCCGGAAAAGCACAAATGCAGTAATTTAGCTAAATACATGCATTTCTGATGTGTGTCCATTTCAGCAGTGTTTTCTCAACCCTGGTCCTAGAGACCTATTGTCCTGCATGTTTTAGATGTCTCCCTGCTCCAACACACCTGCTTCACATTAATGGATCGTTATCAAGTTTCTCCAGAGACTGATAACGACCGTTAATGTGAATCAGGTGTGTTGGAGCAGGGAGACATAACATGCCTACAGTTGTCCTCCATGACCAACATCACTACACAATGTAGCGAGGCATGTTGCGACTGTCCTCGTTACCCTGGTCAGCCCAGTAGACCTCCCTCCCGTCATTGGAGAAGGCCAGCGAGGCAGGCTGCGCCGGCCCGCCCCACAGCACCAGCCGCTCCGTGCCGTCCATGTGGGCGCACTCCACCGTCGGCTGGGCGACGGCGTCCTGCGCGGGCGCGTTAACGAGACACAGCCTGCCACTGGGCGGGTGCAGGGCGATGGCCCGCAGGCTGCCCAGGCCCTCCTGGAACAGCAGGGCGGTGTGCGCGCCGCCGGCCGACGTGACGTGAAGCCGCGGCTGCTTAGTGCCGCTCCAGTAGATGCTCAGCGTCACCCAGTCCAGCGCTGCAGATGCCACCGAGTCGCCGCGGAGCTGGAGGAGCTGCCCGCTGGCAGACAGGCGCCGGCCCGTCAGCTGGAAGAGGTGAAGGGAGGCTGTGGCAGCGTCCGCCACCAGGAGGGTGCGAGAGCGCACACTGTAGTCCAACATGGCCGCCGCGGTGACGTTGGGCAGCTGCAGGGCAAGGTGCTCCGGCCACGCGTTCAGCTCCACTGCTGGGTGCAGAGCAGGCAGGGAGATCTGCACACAGTGCGGCCATTGAAGCATAGCTTACATGTAAACAGCATAGCACGCAACTACTGTGTTTTACTCTATATTCTCAACATGAACAGCAGCAAATAACCCCATCTATGTGAAGACATAGTACAGGCATTATGTCACACTTTGTACACGTTGCTGAGGAAGCATTTGTGTTGTCTGAAGTGCTAGTGCGACCTCCAGTGGCAGAACACTTCATATTTTTACACTAGCAGCAGACATCCTGCTTCCAGTCAAGAGGGGAACAAAGACATTTAAAGGCAGACACCTGTGTGACAGTGGTCGGGGACAGCACCAGCAGGAAGGCAGAGTTAACCAGGGTGGAGCACATCAAGCCGTCCTCAGCCAGTAGCAGGTCAGAGGGACACTTGCACACCGCCTTGAGCCCTGGGGCCAAGGCACACACATGGGAGCAGTGGACCTCATCACAGGGGCTCTTAATGCCCGTCTGTAGCAGTGGGTGAATAATCTGCAAGAGAGAAAGCACCGAGTATTACAGGATCATTCACCATTTAAACCAAGACTACAGTTTGCTGCGAGTTTATGAGAGCAACCGTCAACCATTCCTCCACAGTTAACAGTCAAGCAGGAGAAGGTTGCACTTATACTGTGACATTCTCACCTTAACGCCAAATGGTTGTTTCGGCCTCTTCAGCAGCAGCTGGCGGTTCTTGCCGGTGGCCTTATGGGCAGCCCGCACAGTTCGCTTCTTGGCATCTGACCAGTAGACCATGTCATTGAACACAGCTAGAGAGAATGGGTTTGTAGTTTCCCTCATCTGTAAAATCTGTACAGAATACAGTGTCACAATGGACACAGCAGACAATCATTTTTAATATCCGCTAACCCACCCTCTAGTGTTTAACACTACCGTATTTTCTGCACTATAGGGTGCGCTTAAAAGCCTTTAATTTTCCTCCAAAAAACAACAGTGCACTTTATAATCCGAAGCGCCTTATATATGGATTCATTTAGGTTTTGCTTACTGACCCTGTAATGAAGTACACTCAGTTACCAGTGACTATATGGTAATATTGTGCAATTGTGTGTGGATAAGGGCTCTTTTCAGACATCTTTATATGAGATCAATTACACATAGGCAGCAATGTTTATTTATGTAATCTTTATTAGATGGTGCAAATAACATATGGTACATTTCTTGTGTTTAACATAATTTATTGAACATAGATAGGTGACATTCTTGATTGGTTCTGGTGGTCATTAGTGGCCCTGAAAGAGAAATGTCATTATGTCTCAGATGTTATGTGGTCAATTGAAATGTGTGCCGTTTAATTGTAAGAACATCTGTAAGATTAATTGTGGGCTAGCACATTCATTTGGCAAGTAGTATTTAGTTGTTTTATAAACATTTACTTGTATTGTTCTGTCTGCTCCAGGGTGTTCGGCCAGAAGAGTCCCCGGTAGATGGGACGCAAATATAAAGGTTCCAGGAGGGACCAAGTGGTCGGATAGGGGAGGGGGTTAGTTCTGGGGTTACTGGATATTAATTGGAAGTATGTTTGGTGTGGACTGCGTGCGTGCGTGCAATAGAGGAATGGCATATGGTGTATGTTAATATGCAATATGTTGTGATGCACTGTTAAACCCCTGTGAATGGACCAACCCAATCAAGGACAGTATAAAGGGGTTTTAGAAATGTTTGGGGAGGGGCTGACTGTGTTGCCATCATGCTGCCATTGTTGTGTCGAGGTTTATAGCTGTAATAAATAAATAAATAGTTTTGGTAAATCTTGCCCTGGCCTTGATTAGTTACTGCATTCTCCAGCTGCTAAATGGTCATTTTAACAGACCGCCAAGCGATTTTGTGTGGTACAAGGTGCTCACGGCGCCAAATCAAAATGTTTTAGTACGACTTTGGGAAACTACAAAGTCGCACCGCTTGCAACATTACAGCTACTGTAGCCAGGAGCATCGCGGAGTAATACATATTGTGCTTCACCATATTATTAGTGTGAACAAGGTTGGTAGTTATTGTGAATACGCTCATTAATGTTTGAATAATGTTGCGAGTTATTGTAAACGCTTTTAATAAAGTTTGACTGACTTATGACTTTTTTTTTGCTTAATGCGCCTTATAGTCCGGTGCGCTTTATATATATGAAAAAATATCGAAAATAGACCATTCATTGACAGTGCGCCTTATAATCTAGAGCGCCCATCGTGCAAAAATACGGTAGTTACTATAAGAGTATCCATTACGTTTGATTTAACCACCTCCCTGCAATCATGTTTGAATGGGCATGTTAACATTTATCAAGAAGCATTTAGACATCAACTGTAAAAATCAAAGCTTGTCATGGAATACCCCAACAATTCAAGAGCTGCAGGTAGGATTTTAGAGCTGTACATTCGGTGGAGTGTTAGAACTTCCAGCGACAGTGTCAGCAAGTCCAATGCTGTGAGAATGGGCGCAATGGTTCATAAACCTGACTTTATTACAAGGCCCATTTTAGCTTTTTCGAAGCACCAGTCTTTTTCCCTGTTGAGAGGTGCAGCTACATTGTCTGTCAATCACACAAAGTTCAATGGTGCTTTGTAATGGTAGACCAAGGGGCTCTAGCTGCAACTCTAATCCTACCTTAACCATCCAACAACCCCTCCTAATGTTTGCGCTTCATCTCAAATAGACAGCAAGCGGTCCCTGTGTGTTTCTACCTTGACGTCACCTCCGTCGAGCGTGGCAGATCCTATAGCCTTCAGCCTCTCGTCTGTCCAGAACACTCTGTTGGAGATGGTGTCCACAGCCACGCCACCTGGCCAGCCCAGGCTCGAGTTGACTATCGCCCGTCTGTCCAAGCCGTCCATTCCAGCCCTCTCAATCTTAGCCACGTTACCGATCTCGGTCCAGAACATCAACCTGGGACAAACAATTGACAATTAGGCTTTAACGTTATAGTGGCTGTTAGGCGGAGTGGGACAGGCCGTAGTACAGACCCCTTCTGTGGCAGCAGTGCAATAGAGTGAGGCTGGTCCAGGTCGTCATCTAGGATGACACAGTGGTCCTGGAGTTTGGTGGCAGGGGTCAATTTGGCAGCAACAATCTCACTTTTTACCCCATCAATCCAATACAGATTTCTACCAAGCCAGTCCACTGCCACAGAGTCTGATCTGACACCTGTGGGAGAAGAGACAAATTACTAGTGGTTCAAGAGTTCTCCCCTTTTAAAAACAGTGTTTGAGTGTATTGCAACCAAGCATAAACACAGATTCAGCGTTATCTTCATGGATGGAGCTTTGTAATATGGAAGGACTGCCTGCCTCAAACCCATGAAACATTAAAACTACTTGTTTTAATCTAAAACTAGTCAGGACTACAGTTGGCACTTCACTTACAATGGCATTTATAGCAGTCACTATTCTAATCCTACACCAGACTCTAGTATCGCATAATCAAATCTATCTGACAATTATTGCTGCCCCTCTGCATCTATTGCATTTTAAGAATCCTGAATGGCCGTCCCCTACCTCTGCACCTCTTTCCAAAGGGTCCTAATCCAATGAGAGGATATGGTACAGAGTGTTAGTTTCCATGTGTAATGTGGGCCAGCCCAGACCTTTCCATCTAGTGTTAGAACTAGATAATAAGACTAGCAGCAGCTGTTTCTACCTGTGCCTCACCTCTGACAAAGGTACCCTTGGTCTTCTGGTCCAGTGAGGACCACATTATGCTGTCAGAGTCCAGGCTGACCCAGAACACCTTCTGCTCCTTCCAGTCATAGTCCACAGACAGGATGGCCTTCTTGGCCGACGACAGCAGCACATCCAGACTGCCGCTGTGCAGACCCAACAGGAAGAGCTCACTCTGGACCGACGCCAGCAGGATTGGCTCACCTGAAGAGGAACATCACAACTGGTTGCCTTCATTAGGCTTTAACATTAAAGGGGGATAACCCACTTATAGGCAGTTAGCTCCGGGTTAAGAACATCCTGAAAATGATTTGAGCCCCGGGGATAAGAGCATTCACACTGGCACAATCCTGGAACATTACAACATGGGCCATCTTTAACATTAGCCAGCCAATCCTCCCAAACTTTCAGTCCAATTTAGGGTCCATTATAGAGTCAAGACCATGTCCACATGCATTTGTGCATTCATAATACCTGAGAACACCCATAAATTGCCACAATATAACACACTAAAGTAGAGTAACTCATTGTAAGCCAATTCATCAAATATTAGGTGGAGCTTCTGAGGTAGCACCCTATGGCATTGAAGAGGAGTGCTCATTTCAAATATAGTCAAGTTCTCCCTGTAATCACTGACTATACCTTTGAACGTTCACACATGTGCAGAGCTGTGATTTGATTAGTCAATTAATAATTATGTCGTTATTGCTTTCAGCAGACAGCTATTAGAATTAGCACTCAGCTGAATATCCTGTGATCTATGCATCTCATACCTGAAACCAATACATTGCCTCAAACAAAGACAGTGCTTAAATTTACATGCATTGCCCACTTCAACCACACCCAGCAGTTGCCCCAGCTAGACAGACTGGATGGCAGCATGTTGCTAAATTATAGTATTCCCTGATACCCAGCTGTGGCTGCAGGTTAAGCAGCTAAAGGCTGCACCCTCAACCAAATTAACATTTACCTATGGGGGGGCAATGATTGTTCCCCCTTTGTTCTCTTCCCTGTGCTGTCACTTACTATAAAGCAACAGACTTTCCTTAGTTTACCCAAAAATGTTTTCGTGGAGCTTTCACTTGTGAAAGCAGTTATTCCCCCTTGCTGTGCAACATCGCATCATTAAAGCCTTTCCTGATTCACCGCTATCCACCATCGACTGGTCTACGTTTTTAATAAACGTGCAGATATTCTGCGATTTACCGTGTTGCTGGGAGAGTTCAACCAGCATTTTACCTGCCCCGCGCACCAAGGAGCCTTACAGAAGTGGGCAGTCCCTAGTTATTTTACCGGTGATCTTGCAGTGCTGGCCATCGGACACCATGACGTAGCCTTTGTAGCACCAACACTGGTATGAACCTGGAGTGTTGACGCACAGCTGACTGCACACGCCCGGGTTCTGGGCGTCACATTCGTCGACGTCGACGCAGGTCGCCCCGTCCTCCAGCAGGAGAAAGCCTGCCTCACAGCCACATTTCTACACACACACACACACACAGAATGGTAGAGCAATTACAGACGCACCCAATCAAACACAGAAGTGTGGTACACCTCGAGGGGCAGTTCTTATGTTCATACATCTCACATCTAGAGTGGCCATCAAAGTTGTATTTTGCACTGACTTAATGCAAGCCTTTTTTACACTAGCCTAGCATGTTTGTAGTGGAGCAAAATAGAACCCCAGTCAGACACCTCCCTTCCTCACACCCTGTGGCGTTATGAGCTAAATGAGATCAAGCGTGCTCCTCACTGTGCCAAGTGGCGTGCTGTAGCAGGTCTGAGAGCAGCGGGCGGCATCCAGGCACTTGGTCTGGCAGCTCCCGCCCTCGTCAGAGCCGTCGGCACAGTTGATCATGCCGTTGCAAACCAGGGAGGTATCCAGACACTCCCCGCTGCCGCACTGGAACTGGTGGGAGCGGCATGTTGCTGCGCCGCCTGAAGGGGGCGCAGACGCACATGATTAGCACATTGCTGGGTACATGGCCAAGGAAGGAGACACTGCTTTGGCACAATAGTGTCATTTCACCACCACAACACCCCCCCCCCCCCCCCCAATAGATTCCTCTCCTGTGTGAATCAAGTACATACATCCCGACTCATCACTGCCATCAATGCAGTCCTTCATGCCATCACACTTCCACTCTGTGGGAATGCACATTGTCTTCGAGGTACATGACCACTGGAACACGCCACACTTTAGAGCAGTCACAGGACAATCCTGGAAGAAAGATTAACACTGCTGCTTTCCATGTCATTATCCATACACATGGAGAGAAAGCGTTGCAAAAATACACCTGCATTTTGTAGAAGTGTAGAGTTGGGATATGTTTGGGTAGGCAATGCCAAACATGAGCCACATTTTTGTCACTGTTTGTTCCAGGTGTCAGGCATAGTAGTCAGGATAAAGGGGTGGTCACATTTTGGGAGTCAAGTTTAGACTGGACGTTTTATTGCAGGTGTAAGAAACATGTCTACATGAGGCTTCCTCATGTTCATGTTTAGCTTTACAGACAGTGGGCTATGGTTAGGCTAGACTAAAATGTCGCGAGCTGAAATTATTAGAGCTCGTCATGCGACGCAGAGTGCGTTGTGAAGCTCAGTCTTTCATGAGGCACACCTTTTCATCTGTGCCATCTTTGCAGTCCTGGTCTCCGTCACAGATCCACTCCTGCAAGAGACACTCCTTGCTCTGCAGGCAGTGGTGCTTGGTCGTACATACTGGCGCCTCGGCGCAGCCCTCCTCGTCCGAGCGATCCCAGCAGTCTGCGTGGCCGTCACAGCGGATGCTGGCCGAGACACACTGGCCACTGGCACACTTGAACTCACTGGCACCGCATACCTTCTCAGCTGGTAGAAACAAGACATACCTACGCTACAGTATGCTAATGTCTGGTACATTGCACAGCAAGTCTGTTAATCTAAAATACATCCCCAAATTAAATATATAGCCTCATCCAAGTGGAAACGCACTGTTGCATTTCCTCTCGCCAAGCGCACAAGTAGAGCCAGGTCACAAAATGCACTGTAAAATCTTATATTGATGATTAAAGTGGTTCGTCTTTCAATAACAGTGTCATATTTAAGTGCAATCAAAATGAGTTACTACATTTTCCAGTGCGTCATAGTACTGCTGAGAGGGTATTTGTTGAAGCTGAAGAATATCATTTAGTAGTCATCAGATTACTACAGTCATCTCAGACCATTTTAACATACCACAGTTGGCCTCGTCGCTGCCATCTGAACAGTCCCTCTCCCCGTCACACAGGAAGTTGACTGGCACACAGTGGCTCTTGTCACACTGGTGCGCACAGCCATCGGCGAGTTTAGCACACGCCAGCTCATCAGAGCGGTCTTGACACTGGGGGGCGCCATCGCACACCTGCGACTGCTCTATGCACTTCTTCCCGTGAGCACACCGGAACTGGCCTGGAACATGAATGATAAGGACATCGCATGGTTGGCACGGATTCATCTCTATGCAAAAATTATCAATCCAAAACAATATATGGGGGTTTGTTTTCACACAGCCATGGGGGCCTCGCATATTGTGGATGGCACACAGGCCCATACAAAGGGTTTCGTCTCGGTCCAAGGTCTCACTGATCTGGGAATATTCCGTCTAGTCTGGCAGGGTTCTCTGATAGGCTCCGTGTCCTCCCCTCAGACTGGTTTATTGTAAGGTCTGCCCAGGTGCTATGGCTTTGCACTGGGGCGAGTGTGGAGTGATGTGAAAGGCATTGCTCAAAGCAAAGACTAGCATCATTCTGTATATCTGCTCCCTAGCCTGCGTCATCAATAGACCTTGACCGCCTCAGTCTTCAGACAAACAATTACTGAAACCAAGATGTCTAGTTATAAATATAAAGGCAGTTTCAGGCATTGTAGGCAATTGTTAAAAAGTTTCTTGCTCTCGATTCCCTTGTACAGTATGCTGTATTCACAATGACATGCGGTACTGTACAGAGTTATGGCTCTGCATTGTTCATATAATGCAGTCAGGCCCTTCAGATGTTATGGAAACAGATGTCCCCTTTTATGGTCACAAATCTACATATGAAGCGCATAAGGTTCAAATCCATTTCTTCATAGTTACCTTGACGATTAAAACTTATTTGAAATGTTCAAGGCTTCAGTGGTTTCATGTTGGCAGAGTGACAGATAATCTGACCAGTCAAATTGATGAATATCAAAATAGGGGGAAGGATTCAAAGCTCTGCATTTTTAAAGCCCTGTGTGAAGGGATTATGAAAGTTCAAAACAAATCTAAACACAGCCTGTAGCCTACTATACAGTTAGAGGCAGATTTCTTTTGCCTGCGTTTCATGCACACTCAGCTCTTTTTGAGCTGAATTGCTGGTAGTGCCAGCGCAGAAATGCAAGGAGAGAACAGCCTCCACACATTGTTGGGTGCCCGGTTTAAGCACTGCATGCCACTGCTGTAATGTTAACATGCACGCTTACCGGTTTCACATACTGATGAGCATTCCTCCTCATCAGAGCTGTCTTTGCAGTCCGCTTCCCCGTCACAGAAGTGGTTGTAGAGCACACAGTCTGTGTTGTCCCTGCAGGGTTTGGAACCTAGTGGACACTTCATGGGGGCCGATACGGAGTTGGAGGGAGCATACACTTCATTGTCAGCAGGTGTGGGGACTGTGGAAACCCCCTTCTTTTCATTCGGGGCCACCTCCTCACTCTCTAATGTTGAAGAGGTGGAGAACATCAGCATATGCACATACTGGAGGAAACAAATGCACTTTAACACTGTGGGGCTGAGGAATTTTAAGTTTTAATAATGGGATACTTTGGATAATAATGCCGTGTGCATGGACCGACCAGAAAGACCCTTTAGTGTTTTAACCATTAATTGAATTGTTCGGCCTCTTGTGAGGAGGTATAAAAGTTTCGTTACTGAATGTGTTTAGTTATGTCACTGCAAAGTATGACTGAAGTGATTAGACAAGATTGAAATCCTCTTCAGTGCGGTCAAATGGAATACATTTGGACAGTGAGGCTGATGGTATATAGCGTTCTTACCACAGTATAGCTCATCTGTTCCATCTAAACAATCCCTCTCGCCATCACAGAGGAAGCTGTTTGGCAAACAGCGCTTATTGTCATCACACAGATGAGCACAGCCTTCTGTTCGCTTGGTACAGGATAGCTCATCCGAGCGGTCTTGACAGTGGGGTATCCCGTCACACACAAGCTCTTGGTCTATGCACTTCTTGCCATGCCCACACTGGAACTGGTCTGTGTGGAAACAGACAAGCAGTGGAATACAGCCTACAGCCACAGGACTCAAGAGCAAGACATGCAATTAGTATTTACACATAACAGTTAAGTTGTTTTACAAAAATGAATGTTTGGGAACTTCCCTACACATTAGGACAACCAGAAGACTATACTTTGATCCACATGAAGAAGAGATGTTTGGATCAGATATAAATTATAAGTTATTTTGAATTTCAAACAATTCGATTTCTATAGCATGTGCACTTAAGCGGGGTGGAGTAAAAAAAAAAATATATATAACCAGGTTTCAATAGTACCTAGTAAGTATCCTTAATTGTTGGTATAGATTGCTAAGTGACCAATAGGAGCACACCAATGGACTTTGCCATTCAACATGAATGGATATAATAGCTCAACTTACCTTTGTTGCATCCAAGTGCACAGTCTGCTTCATCGGAACCATCCTTACAGTCATGCTCCCCATCGCATATGTGGCTGTATCGTATGCACTCTAAGCCATCTGTGCATAGTTTATAACCCAGGCCACACTTCAGAGGAGCAGTTTGGGTTGAAACTGTTTGGATCATATAGACAGGAAAGTCATTCATTTAAAAGGTGAACATTCTAGCCTCTGACATGCCCTTAACGCCCTCTGATAAACAGAAGCGAACATTAATTTCAATTATATACATTGTGTATGGAGAAATAAAGCAGAAATACAGAAACTGTACCCCTGGCTCACCTTGCAAGGGCCCTGACAAATGCAACACGAGCACATATAAAAGCAAACATACTGCCATGACTGGAGAAAAAATAAAATTGACCAAATAATCTCAGAAATATGGCATTTTATATTGGTGACAGGTGTGGTCCATGCAAACTAATTGCCCTTATTGGTGGGGGAAGGATCTATTCAGTAAAAACGTGCGTTCGTTTAAACGTTTGATGCTGTTTTGTTTTTACTGAATGACAGGTTTCCTTGAACACACAATTTTTTAACTACTTTAAAATACGTTTTTTGGTTTTCTGCCTGTGCGTGGGCGTGGAGACAGTGCTCACCTTACTCTGCAGCCTGTATTAAAAGTGAAGTCACATGGTGCGATCAGCAGCGCTATGCACCACAGACGGAAGTGTTTCTAGGGCCACCGTACAGTTAACTTGTGTATACATAGATTCGGATTTTTATTAGAATAAGACATGACACGTTTCGACTTGTCTATGCTTCACACCTTTTCCAGGGACAGATAAACCATGCTGTCAAATAAACATTAATGATTGTCTTGAAAATAAACCAATCTTAACATGATCTGCCGTTATGCTCGTGAAAGTTATCCAATAGATTTTTAAGGGGCGGGCTTGTGTCGTTTGGACGATGTATGTTAGTTTGCCTGGCCAATGACCATTTTGTACCAGCCTACCTAACTGTGCTAAGTAGCTCCAGTAGCACACAAGTAGCAACTTCAGAGGAGACAACAATTCCCTTATTCAGGAAGATTAGCCAATATAAAGATAAGCTATTAAGATCGTTTATGATATCACGGTGTTTATTTAGCCGTGCACCTTTATGCCACTAAAGGTGGACCGCGGAAGTGTAACGATCGGGGTAACTATTGCAATGCTGACTTTAATGCGTGTTGTGTTTTGTGTTATGCGAGCTGGACTAATAGCTAAGCTAAAGCGATCCAGAGCTCAGTTCTGAATAGTTCAGTGGAAAAGATGCTAACTCGTTTTTCTAATTGGTTCAGTAGCTTGTGTATTTTTTAAATAAAAGTGAATATATCCAACACCTGTATAGAACTATATCATATTGGACAATATTTAAGCGCATTTGTTTGACTTTATTTGCCGGCTTTGCGCTAGTAAGCAAAGTAGTATGAGCTGATTGTTGTTCCGCGGATCACAACAAAAGGATTTTTTCATAAGCTTGGTAGCTAGCTCGTTTAAGCTAACGTTAGCTGGCCTAGCTTGATTAGGATGCCTCCTCAGATAGTGTGATAACGATATATGCACCGACGTATGATATGTTTGTTACAAATGCTGTATTTGGTTTAAAATAATCGCAACATACGTAATGTTAACTGCAGTATAAAGTTCTGTTGTGATGCGGGGCCCCCGTTTAGAGAGCCAGCAGCCGACTTGTCAAGGTAGTTAGGGGCGGCTGTCATAAATGCATCCTGTTTGTGTGTTAAATGTAATCGTCGCATGGAAATGCATAATATATCACTGCTAACAATTTTCGAAAGATTGACACCATGTCGAACACTGTCTATTTTGTCAAAGGATGTTTAAGTGGATTGTCTGTTAAAATACTATGAACAGAGGTACACAATACCTGTCAGTCAGCGCTGTCATGTTTGTACTCAAATGCTAATTTGTTTTGGTTTATTATTCAGTTCTATCTGATTTTAGTGGATGAAAGTCTTTGGATGTTGGCAAGGAAATGTGCATAGTCTAGGCAATGTTTATGTTACTATAATGTGTGTTTTGTGTTTTGACTTTCCCACAAGGTGGCCATCTATCCTGGCTACATCATTCCTACTCTGGCCCCCACAGCGTTCCTTCTTGGTCTATAGAGGGGCCACAGTAGAGCAAGGGCCAATCTGTGCATCCAAGTCTCCTGTGCCTCTCTTTGTGACTGTTAGTTCTCTGGAGACTCTCGGCTAGCCCCACCAAGATGTCCTCCATTTTACCCTTCACCCCGCCTGTGGTGAAGAGGCTCTTGGGCTGGAAGAAGTCTGCTACTGGCCTGGGTGGAGCAGGCAGTGGAGAGCAAAATGGACAAGAGGAGAAATGGTGTGAGAAGGCGGTGAAGAGCCTGGTGAAGAAGCTGAAGAAGACAGGCCAACTGGACGAGCTGGAGAAGGCCATCACGACACAGAACTGCAACACCAAGTGTGTCACCATCCCCAGGTATGTCTTGTTGAATAAGAAGAAAAATATGGATCTCATGCTCCAAGTTGACAATGTATGTAAACACACATTTATTGATTAAAATGCAAACATGTATATGAAAACTTCTTCAGTGGATGTGACTGAGGATGCTAAATTACTCGGAAGGACATGTACTTCCAATAAGTATGTGATGTGTAAAGCCGTGGAATATTCCGTTTTATTCTGTATTTAACCTTACAGACAGTTGAATTGTTCTCAGCCGAGGTACACATGAAGGGGTGAGAGGGTTTTCCTCTTTATCAACCAGCCTTGATTGCGTAGACTCTTGTTCACTGGGAACACAGTGTTAACAAACTCAATCTCACTGTTGCGTTGAACCATGTCAGATGTTTGGATGTCTGCGGAGAGCTAGACATTTACTATCGCCTGAGAACTGTTCTAGGTGAGACTGCTGTGTGATAGAGTTGCTAGCTTGATGTGAATAAAATGTATTGCTGATTAGGATTTCAGAAATGCCAAGGAGGGTAGCCTATTTCAGTACCTCTATTTTGGTTTTGTCTGGTTTGCTAAGCATTTCATTGAGCACCAAAGACATTTTCACATTGCCAAGTCAGAGCTGACCGAAATGTTTGTTTCTGCCTGTTGCTATGAACTCGGAATGTGATTTTGCGTGGTGGCTTTAGTGGATGAGTATACTTCAAAGCAAAATTAGATTGTTAGCCGGTGGTCTATTGTGACGTTACAAGTGTAGTTTTGTTTTGTCCTTTTCCTTCAGAAGCAACTCTTCTCTCATTATTCTTCATTCCACTTTTCTTTTTTGTCCTGACATTTTCTTGTGAATGTTTTGAGAAAATGCAAATGTACTTTTATCCAAGGTTGTTGCCTCTGTTTTTTTTTTCTCCCTCTTTTGTCCCATTGTGTGTCTTCAGTGTTTAAATATCTCCAGATAAGTTCACTGCCTCTGACATGAACAGCTGTAGTGAACATTTTTGAGTTTTGTCTCGTGTTGAATACAATTGCACAGTTGTTAATGAATGCTCTGTCTCACCAGTAGTCTCATCGTGTGTTTGTGAAATCCACATTTATTCCCCGTTTCCCCCCATTAACATTAAAAAAGGCTTCTTTTATTTGTAGTTGCCATCTTTGATTTTGCAGAGTGGAAAATGAATTTGAGGTTAATTTCTTGTCATGAAACTTTAATAAAAGAGGCCTTTTAAAGTTTACATTATCCATACTGATATTTCTGAATGGTTCATGTCCCATGTTTATTATTTGTTTTTTGTTTTTGTTTTTGTTGTTTTCTCTATGCACAGCAATTGCTCTGAAATATGGGGACTGAGTACACCAAATACGATAGAACAGTGGGATACATCAGGCCTATACAGCTATCCTGACCAAACCAGGTGAATATCCTCCTATTGTATGGTGTTGCTTACAACCATAATGTGGGAAAGTTGTCAATACAGTGCATGGGGGAGACGGACTTTGAGGACTTGATTCTGGTTCTCATCACTACCTCCGCCCAATCACCATGCCCATCTGCCTCTGTTACCTGTCCATACCATCCCTACCCACGTCTGCCACCTCCCTTCACCTGCATATCCCCCGCCTCACTCACCACCATCTCCTGGTTGATGTCCAATCAGATCCCTGGACGGGCGCCTGCAGGTCTCCCACAGGAAGGGACTGCCACATGTTATCTACTGCCGCTTGTGGCGATGGCCAGACCTGCACAGCCACCACGAGCTGCGAGCCATCGACGCCTGTGAGTATGCCTTCCACCTCAAGAAGGATGAAGTCTGCATCAACCCCTACCATTACCAGAGGGTGGAGACTCCAGGTGAGTCAGTCGATGTCTTGAGCTAATAGCGACATTATATCACCAGACTAAACTACATTAAGGAGGGGGCTGCTTTCTTTTTTGTGGATGTTTGTATTACTTGAAGTAGTTGTCGAATGTCATCTTGTGATTATTTCAGACAAAAATCTAATTCTGGTTAGTTAATATACATGTATAAACCAACATATGGACATTACCTGACCAAATCGGGAGGTGTTGAGAGATTATTACATGTATAATATATTTCAATAAAAATACTTTTTTTTATGAATGTAAATGTAGCAAAATTTTCTTGCACCTATTTAGATTTTTACAGCAATCATTTATACCATATTTTCCCAATATTCTAGTGCTGCCTCCTGTTCTTGTGCCAAGACACTCAGAAATCTTGACAGAATTACCCACGCTTGATGACTACACTCACTCCATACCAGAGAATACAAACTTTCCTGCAGGAATCGAGCCTCCGAACAATTACATACCGGGTAAAAGCACTGAGTACTTATCGAAACTTGAAACTAAAAAGATGAACCTTTTGGACAGTTTTTGTCATCTGTACTAATTTTAAACATGCGAAGCAAAGAATGACTTCTGTTTGTGCCGTTTCACAATTTTAAACTAGTAAATGTTTGACCATTCAATCTTATTTTTCCTCTCTCTTAATCAATACACTACAGAAACACCTCCACCGGGCTACATCAGTGAGGATGGAGAGGCCAGTGATCAGCAGATGAATCAAAGTATGGATACAGGTACCCTAGACTAGTGTGTCCTTGTCCTTTCTGTGCTTTCTGGAACGCTCAATAGAACTAGTGAAGGGGGAAAAAATGGCAGCATAGCAATTCATACTAACATAGAGCTTAGAAATTAGTTTTGCTACAGATGTATTCAAAAAGTGTTTTCTTTAAAAACGTTCCAATAATCAGGACAAATGCTTTGTTATTGTGGTAACATCAGACTTAAAAATGCTGCAGTTGTATCTGGTCTGCTGCTCTTATCAAGGACTTCAAATGGTCTGTTTCTCCTCCATCAGGTTCTCCCACGGAGCTGTCCCCCAGCACTCTGTCCCCTGTCAACCACAGCATGGGTAAGATACACCTAGTTATCAGTCAGTGAAGAATCCAGCATTACGCCACAGCAAGGGAGGGAGTAACAATGCACTACATCCACGATTTGATATGCACCACTGGGGTTACGGCTCTGTTCTGTTCCAATGGAAGATAATGAGACAGGCTCTCTAATTTAGACACACGTCAACATTTGTGCATTGTCCATTTTCTGAGCTGAGTCGGAAGCAGATCAACAATAATAATGACACATCAGCTGTTGAACATTGTTTCTCCAACATTCGACGTGTATTCAACTTTGACGTGATCGCCCACCACAGACCTGCAGCCCGTGACCTACTCTGAGCCTGCCTTCTGGTGCTCGATAGCCTACTACGAGCTTAACCAGCGCGTCGGGGAGACTTTCCACGCCTCTCAGCCCTCGCTTACAGTGGACGGTTTCACAGACCCTTCCAACTCTGAGCGTTTCTGCCTGGGCCTATTGTCTAATGTCAACAGGAACGCCACTGTGGAAATGACCCGGAGACACATAGGTATGGAACAGCCTCTCTTTAGGGTAAACCAGTAGTATATTTGCTATATTAGGAAATTAAAAAGTTAAACTTTAAAAACATGCTGTCAAAATTAACAATCATTGAATTTTGGTTAATTGCCCTCGCCTATTGCAATAATGGGATTTTATGCAAAGCCATATCAGCTTTCATTTGCACAATGATTGATGTTGCTACATATTTTGGGCCATATGTTTTGATAACAGTTTACCCTTTCCAGACTGTGTGCAGCCTGCTACCTGCACAAATACCTGTATGTATTTTGTACATTCTAATGCTTTGATGCATTCTGTCTGCAGGAAGAGGAGTTAGACTGTATTATATTGGTGGGGAGGTATTTGCAGAGTGTTTGAGTGATAGCGCCATCTTTGTCCAGAGTCCAAACTGCAACCAGCGGTATGGCTGGCACCCCGCAACAGTGTGTAAAATTCCTCCAGGTAAGGTGGGGTTTATGTAACTTGTATAACAGAAATGTTTGCTTGTTTTTAGAGGCTATTGGTTGGGTAAAAATCTCATACCTCCAATTATTATTAAGTATATTTTTGTAAAACATCACTAATGGCACTTAGCTAATGCTATTATCTTTATATTCTATTCTACAGTATATTGATGGCAAGTTGTACTCATATAAGACCTTTTCTTCAATTGCAGCAATATGTAATGTTAACTTGTATAAAGGCTGAGTTTGTCCCAGGGTAAATAAACAGGCATAGTCCACACCAACACTCTTTCTGTCATCCATCAGGCTGTAATCTAAAGATCTTCAACAACCAGGAATTTGCTGCCCTTCTAGCCCAGTCAGTCAACCAGGGCTTTGAGGCTGTCTACCAGCTTACTAGGATGTGCACTATCCGCATGAGCTTTGTCAAGGGCTGGGGAGCTGAATACAGGTGAGCAGGGAAACATTGTACCAAACAAACCTCCATCACATATTGTTGATGTTTGCTGTGAGATTGATTAATAACATATTTGCTATACTATTTATTTTAAAGTACAATTTAACTTTTGTTAAACCCTAGAATCTAACTTACTTCACTATTCAGTAAACCCACTGATGTTAGGCAAAATATCATCCATTGTTTATGGCCAGAACCAAATCAGTTTTTCCATTTGCAGTCTTTCATTGTTTCTGTATGTTTCATTAAGACCTACTTCTGAGTCTTCAACGATTGCTTCTATCTCTCTGCTTGTAGTATGTGTTCTCAAGCTGCAAGTTTGGTGTGTAATTTAACAAATGACAAACATCAGTGTATTTATTGTAATAATAGTTAATGAAACTAAAGAGTTAAGTGTTTAACAAAAGTTTTGTCTTAATAGCAATCTAATCTCTTGCAATTTTGAGACTAGGGACAGCAACATTATGTTTAGGAACCAATGTAAAGCTGACAATGGAAACCTGTATCTTCCCTGCATCACTTTGGACATAGCTATTCTAAGATTTGTATTGACCATAAAGACAGAGCGTCTCAGGTTGAGCACGGGCAGTTTGTCTGAGATCATATAAATCATTCATTAAGGTGTCAGTTTTCCTGCCCAACAGGCACAAAATGCAGCATAAAACAGTCCAAGTAAGCAATACTATAGCAACTAGGTCTATAGTATTCCAGCATCTTACAACATCTATGATCATTTTTATACTTTATGCTACTTACTAGTATAGTAATTGAAGGTTAATATTGTTATTTCTTTTGATTGCTGTTTCTAATCAGTAGTAAAGTGTGAATTGGTCTAAGTCACAGCTCCTGGCAATAGATGCATCTTGTTGTTTCCCAGGCGACAGACCGTGACAAGCACTCCTTGCTGGATAGAGCTGCATTTGAACGGACCGCTGCAGTGGCTGGACAAGGTTCTGACCCAGATGGGATCGCCGTCTGTGCGTTGCTCCAGTATGTCCTGAACATCTAAGGAACCACCGCAAATGTCAGCCCATAACAAATAAATTCAATTCAATATTGCGAGCCCTATTTGGGGGGGGGGGGGGGGGGTTGGAAAAACCACAAAAAACATTTCTGTAACAATTAAAATTATTTTTGGCCTATTTAACCACCCCTCTTAAAGTCAGGCGCATGCACCAACGATGGCATAAATGCAGACACACACATGCATTCATACGAAGACATTTCAGTATAGAATTTGGCACTTTGTTAACCATTTGTCATGCACCTTGTTAAATTGCTTTTCCCAAATCCTTACTTTATCTCTATTTGTGGTATAAATTAAATGTATATTGGATATCAGTCCAGGAAGGAGGGGAAATTAACCAAAAACATTTTGAATAGGTTATCAGTATTGGCGAATGCGTGTATGAATAACACAATATTGAACGCTAAAAATAGTTTTCATCCAAACCCAGCTTAAGCTTTCGAAACTAAAGTTTACTTTACTCTAGAAAACTCGGACCCTTCTTTTGTCAGGGGCAGTTGGCTCGGTTTAGAATAGATGGCCTTGGTGGTGGTTCTCCTATAAGAGAAAACACCACAGTGTGTTTTAACAAATTTGATTGCTGATCTGACATAACTATTTGCCTGAATGGCCATTTTTTATTTCCTTTTGTGTGTCGTTATAGGACACACAACTATTAATGGACAAATAGGAATGTTAGCATAAATTGAAAACAAAAACCCTAAAAACAAACTGCAAACGGTCTTGTCTGTAGTTTATTTATTTGTCATTATATGGCACCCTTCCATGTACTTAGTTTATTGGATTTGTGTCCTCACTCAACATCCTGCTATGGAAGCTAATCAGACCTGGGCTAGGGTTTGTTGGGTACACTGGGCAGGGACCAGAGAATATCAGCTATTTGCCTAAGCGTTTTTCTTTCTTAATGATGCGACACTGGGAGTCCCGAGGCTCTCCATGGTGGAGCATTCAAAATAAAGTCTCTCACGGGGAGAAATTGAAGGTATCAATGAATTTCATTCTGTATTGTTTTTAGTCTATATCCCCTTTCTTTTGCTACTTTTTTGTATTCTCATGTATTTTTATATATAAATATACTTAAAGATTTCTGTCGTTCACTTTTTATTAAAGTAGTATTTTCAAAATCACGGTTGTTTTTAAAGAAACATGGAGAGCATTGATCATTCCTCCATTTTATCCAAAATGTTCAGCTTTATTCCATTTCCAATTGAAGCCCTTGGCCCTGATGTGAATATCACTGCCCCAAATGACGTAGTCTGCTTTTTATATTTTATTTTGCATAGAAACCTTGTGCATTTAAACGGTGCATTTAAAGTACACAAAACAATGAATTGCCTGTATCCCAAAAATTGCTTACCTTTAATGGTTTTGGTGATTCTAGAGGCATGATGTAAAAACCTATTAATAGCTGTTTTCACATTTCAAAGAAAGCTTATGTTTGACCTGTTGGTGCTTATGTTAGTGGGTAAAGGTCAACCAGATGTAATTGGCTTTCAAAATGTTACAGGAACTTTGCAGTGTTCCTGTTTCTTGTGTGAGAAAAGCAAATTATCCTTCACACTGGGACATTACGTTGTGTGTATTGTATTCGCGCCTGTCTATAAAATACAGTATACGAGACTTATAAGCTTGCCATTTTTGTCGTGGCTTTTATTTTATTTTTTTTTTGGAACATCCATATCCCTTTTATTGATGTAAATGTGTTAACCTTAAGGCACTAGAGATTTGTACTTTAAGTGCACCTAGTGAGTTTGGATTTGGGGAACTGAACCATGTGTTAGGGTCCAGCCTTATATGGTTTTATTTTTTATCTTTGGCCTGCAACATATGAATGTGAAAAAAATATATAAAAATCTGATGTGGACCAGATGTACATAACAGTAGTACATGTGTGTATTTAACAGTAAACCTTTTGCAAAGCAGTCAGTACCGTAGATGTTGCAGTTGTTTTACCAGTAAGAGGGTGATATTGATAGAGCAGTTTTTTTTTTGTTTACCATAAGCTTCTCAGGCGTGTGGCATATTATACAGACTTCATAAAACACTAATAAAGATTTTTATTCTCATGATTATTCCATGTATATTTATTAAATAAGTTTGCCTCTTCAAATAAAGTGGGTTGAGTACAAGAATTAAAATGTTTTCAACTCTGCAAATGCTTTACCTCTGGAATGCTGTAGTTATTGCTTTGCATATCAGAAAGGTAAGTCAATGTTGATGAATGAAGATAACTATTTCTATTGTAAGGGAGATTCACAGCAACATAGGGTATGTAATCAGATTTAAAAAAAATGATAGGACATAATGAAGACTACAGGTTTTCAGCTATATCAAGATTACTTGATTTATTTTTTATTAGTAATTAACAATATAATTTTAACATTACAACGCCTGTTCTTAACTAATGCAATTAAATAATGTACGTAGTAACTTGCATGCAGGATATGTATTTACATAATTTACCCCCATAGGAGTGGCTTGACCATATGCAGTAGTATATCTTGCATTTACAAGAGCGTAGTGGTCTTTAATAAAAGGAAGTGTGTATTGTGGTTAATATCTGTTTTATTTATATTTGCTGATATATAAACCTACGGCTCTGCAATAAAGTGGAGTTTAAATGGCTGTTAAATAATAATGTACGGATTAGCGAAATCGGCGCAATTGTTCTTGGTCAGCCGCCGTAGGATACGTCAGAAGTAAATACTGCTAACGTTAGCTTAGTACATTTACTAAAGATATGGCATTTACTTTGTATTCTCTCATTCAAGCGGCAATTTTATGTGTAAATGCCGTCGCTGTGTTGCACGAAGAAAGGTTTTTGAGTAAAAGTAAGTCTTTCTGCGAATTTGTGCACTGTTTTATGTTTACATTTCAAAAGCTAATGCTAATTTATAATTTTTCAATATACTTCCCTGTCTTTAAATGACAGTAGTTGATGTAGTACTTGCAAAGTAATAGAATAAGATAAATATGTTGACATTTTGATTTCAACATTTTTATTATCCTACTCCATTTGTAAAGGCAATTGTGTTACTCAAATTATGATGATTGTTTTCTCTTGTACCGTTCTTTAGTTGGCTGGGGCGTGGACCAAAGTGTTGGAGGATTTGGAGATGAACCAGGAGTTAAAGTACAGATTATGACCCTTATCCGTTCTGTGAGGACAGTGATGAGAGGTGATACTGTTCAGAAGGAAACGTTTGTGTGACATAATATACATTGTAATCCTTTTTAATATCCTACTCAGCGAAAGTCATGGCGTGTATTGTCTGTTACAGTGCCCTTGATAGCAGTGAATTCGGTCTGCATTGTGCTGCTACTGTTGTTTGGATGAAGAGAATTTTGAGTGCAACACACCAACCCATCCTCTGAGGAATGTAATCTTGGCATCAGCAAGATCTTTGCATCACAACACACGCAGAAACACAAAGGCTACAGTGTTCCATGTGTTATTGCAAATCACCCTATTGTTCTATTTCAGTAATAGAAAAGTGCCTCTGTTTATAATACATCATGTAAAATTCGATATTTAATTTGTGGGACAAATGTGTCTTTATTTACCAACTTCCTCAAATCATCTGATTTCAAACATATGTAGCTCTAGAGCCATAGTTATTGTTTAATGTAGGCCTGCTTGAATAATAAATTAATTTAACTTTAACTGTAGTCATATGTTTATTATAGCAGTAGAGCGAAATAGCGAAGCTACTCTGATTGTCCCAAAACTTTTCCGTAAAATGGTGTGTTGAGATTGAGATATGATTAGCGACCCGACATTTTTGTCAAACAACTATGCGTTATATATGTATGTTCCCCTTTAACACTTAAAATGGGAAATACGCAAAGTGGAATTCTCCTAACGCTCTCTGTGGGTTCGATATATGTTTTTTATACCCATATTTATTGTTCCTATAAAGTTTTGAAAAGGAATGCGGTTATATGCAGCGACAGGTTTCCGAGTTTGTTGTATCTTTTCGTCAAATATCTGGTCAGGGTTCTTTGTAGAACGCCAGGTAAATTTTACACCAACAATAAAGAGGAAATATTGGAAGTTGCCTATACTGTTCTCAATTGTGGGTAAGCCATGACACATTCAATTCACCATTGTTTCCTAAATATGACATCAGGATGAGTTAAATTTCTTTTTAATTGTGTAAGGTTCAACAGCCCAATGTTAAGATGGTTCTGCAGTGCTTCAGGCTATAGTTGGGATTATCCAGACAGTGAATACAGGGATATTCCGCTGTGCTTTCCAGAGCGTCTGTGTTCTAGGTTGCTGTTCATGGTCGTATGTGCTGGCAACTTCAAGTTGAGCCCTGCAGGTGAGTGATCCATAATGAAGTGTATAGCCTATACTGTGTATTTTTCTTGATAACGCTTATAGACTATATACCGTGTATTATTCTTAATGGCTAGAAATTTCCATATCACATGATATATATTATTGCAATATACAGCAATCTGACCCATTATAGTCCACAGAAAACATCACTTAGTGCTCCAAAAAACAGATTTGCACATTTTTATTTTTGAGACTACATTTACATAGCCAATATGGTACATTGTCTTGCCGTTGATAGTAAAGTGTTTTTTTTTTTTTAAAGAAACATTTGTTAATGTGTATATTGGAGAGCTAAGTTACGTCGGATATTTATCACCTCGGGTCTTACAACGTTAAGGCCTTCAGTAAGTGAAGTGACACAATCTGCTTCCGGCTGAACAACTAAGACCAAGGAGATGGTGGTAGACTTCCGTAGGACTAAAGCCCCCCTGCAGCCAGTTAACGTTCGAGCGGCAGACATTGAAGTGGTGCAGACACAAATACCTAGGCGTGCACCTGGATGATAAGATGGCCTGGTCCAGGAATGCATGCTCTTCACAGGAGGGGGCAGAGCCGGCTCTTTTTCTTAAGGAGGTCCTTTGATGTCTGCTGTGAAATGCTGCAAATGCTTTACCAGTCGGTGGTAGCAAGTCTTCTATGCTGGGATCTGCTGAGGAGGAAGCATGGCACAGACACTAGAAGGCTGGACAGGCTGGCTCAGTGCTGGGCAGGAGGCTGTACACACCAAGGCGTGTGCTGGAGAGGGGCTCACAGCGAAAGGTGAAGTCAATCGTGGACACTGTCTGCCACCCGCTTCACAAAAGGCTGGTGGGCCGGAAGAGTAGATTCAGTGGCCGTCTACTCTCCCTCCGCTGCAGGACGGAGAGGTTTTAGAGATCCTTTGTCCCCACAGACATCAGACTTTTTAACCACCAATAGCAGGGGCTTATGACCATCTTTCTCTGTTGGCCTACCAGCCCCTCCCCCTATAGGGTTTGTGGCACATCCCAGCATGTTTTAATGACACCAATCAAAGTAGCACTTTATGTTCATCGTCTTATTTATTTATTTATTTATTTATTTATTTATTTTAAATTATGTATTAATATTTAAGTATTGCTCTAATTTGTTTTAGCCTTCAATATTTTCAATATTCTGTGTGTGAACAAAGCTACTAGGATACCTGAATTTTCCCCATGGGGATAAAGTATCTCTCTCTCCCCACAATTCTATTAGTACTGATATTGATTTATTTGGCCTTAATGTAGGCTACATCATGCTGCCTATCTAATTACAGTCTATTTATTGTCTAGGTCTCATTCGTGTGTGCCAGAGCTTGAAAACACTGCAGCCAATTGATGAACTGAAGAAGGGCCCGTTCATGTTGCATGCCAGAGTTTTGGAGTATCGACCTGCTGATGCCGGAGTGGAAGTGGACATCTTGCTCTCTGCCAGCTCTTGGTCCAACTACCTAGTATGGGAGAGCACCCTTACACTGCTTTCTAGAAACGAGTTCCACAAAGGTGACGAGGATGGAGACAAGAGTAAGGAGAATGTATTTATCATCCATTACCCTCGGCAGATGATAACGATTGCATAATTTCTATTGTTAAGTAGTTTAAATGAATAGTAAATCATGAATAAATAGTAACCAAGCTGTTCTCACAAGTGCCTCATTATTTCACTCTGCGGAGCTCAGTAGATCAGGATCTCTTCCTTAACATTAATGATTTGTTATCAACTGAGCATATTATTTGTGTAGCAGGGATCACAAGAATCATAACATTTCTATTTATTTGTTCTTTTCTGCCAACCAGATATGTCTGCTTCAGACAATCAGAACACAGTAGTGGTCAGTGTTCCCTGGAGTATTGGGCTTTGGTGGTGGCCCTTCTATGACTACTCTCTCCAGCAACTTTTGCCTCGACCAGCAAGGCTGTTTGGCTCCAGATGGCAGATCTGCCCAAGCCTCTGGATGCTGTCCGTTTGCCTGGCTGAAATAGAAAAGCACAAAGGTACCTATTTCCAAGTCATATGGTTTTATTGGTCCCTATGCACACAATGATTGCTCAAGCATTGCATTGTTTCAGCAGGCGTTGAAGCCATCAGAGCTCCCATCAATGTCACAGCTCAATTTAAGGAACCCCTGTTAAGATCCAGAAATGTGGTTGTCAAGTTCTGGGAGACATCACAAGAAGGCAGTCAGTCTTCTCATCCATGTCTCATCTTTAAAATGGAACATCATCAAACCAGGAAAACTCACATGGAAGGATTAATCTGGAGGGCTTGAATATTATTCTTGGTCTTATTCCAGGGTTAATTAAAGCACAATAAACTTTAAGGGATTTTTGTAAAACCCAGGCATGCTGACTTGGAAAGTATGGTAGTAATTTTTGGCAAAGTCTCTGCAATTCAATAAATTAGCTAGATTGTTGATATTCCTGAATGGCATTGATCAATTATTTACATTTCAATTGCAATGCCAACCTGTGTCCCTTTAGTCTCAGTCCTTTCTGTTCATTATCACTACTTCATAAGCGAGCTGTGCTGAATGCAAGTAAAGGCTGGCTCTGCAAGACTAGGTTCGTTCAGACACTGGAGTCATTTAATACTTAATGCCGTTGATATTCCTGTTGGCTGTTTTCATGTATGTGAAATGTCTTGTATTATTTATTGTTATGCATTCAGTACTAAAATAAGGTGTTATAATGCTTAACTGCACATGTGGGGTGGGGGGGGGGGGGTTCTGCTAAAGCTACATTTATGTGTGTAAAGTAAATTGGTTTTAAATTATGAAAGAAAATCTTAAGAGTCATTATGGGAGTGTTTTCAATTTTCAAAAAATCTGTGATACACTTATTTTTTTGTCACATAAGAGGTGTTAAAATAGAGCTTGTCTTTGTTAGTTCAGAACCAGTTGTACAATTGTAACAGTATCAAGTGTTAATGCTAGCTGATTAACGGTAGCATATTGGCTGAGGAAGAATATAGGAATCAGTGGAGCACCTCATTATTCTCTGCAGTGTGTGTTGTCATGTAGTTTGTAAGCTGAGTGGATGGGGGAGGGAAGCTGCTAAGAATTTCTGTCAGACATCGACATTTCTGGAGAAGTGGACAGGTTAGGTGGTGTGTGTTGGTCACAGAGATGGACAGGATTGCTTTACCTTTACCATGTGATTTTAATCACCTCATGTTCTTCATCCTGTGGAGCTATACAACTGAAAGATATTTGGTAAATAGATTTTATGTAAATATATTGACACAAAAGCAGGATACTATTTGGTGTGCTAGATAAGTGAATGATAATGGTGTTAAAGTAGTGTTTATTGACAATATATCGTAATTTTTTATTTACAGCATTTAGCTGATGCTTTCAGTAAATTTGTATAAATTAATTGGTCATACATACACCAGTCAAGTAAATGCATTATCTAGAATAATGATGACCTCAGTATCCATCAGGTATGTCATTGTAGTAAAGCGTCATATCATTACAATTTTCCACTAACTAATAATTACCTACGAAAGGGTAAATCATGATGAACTGATTGATTACATGACAGACAGGTACAGTAGTATTAGCAAAGTGGGGTGAAGCTTATTAACAGGTAGGCCTATACAGTAGTATATCAAATAATATCAGCAAAGGATCTAATCACAAATATTTCAGATGAGTATGATAAAAGCAAGGTAATTTAGGATGGAAGTACTACATGGTAACGGGTACACTACTTTAATACACTGCTTTTTTTTATAACTCATTTATATCCTCACATTGACACACAAAGTTCAACAGTGTAAGATTAACCAAAACAGTAATGCAATGGTTGTGTTTAAATCCAATCTAGTTTTCATCTATTGTTCCTGAGTCCCCATTGCAAGAAAGGGTGGGGCATAATGGCAGTACATTGGTGTTATTCATTTATAGAGTCCCAATTCTGTCATGCGTGCAAGTCAGTCAAGTGTAACAAGGCCAATCTGTAGATACTGTATGAAAAGCCTACCACTGTGTGTCTAACTTCATAGTTAATGTCCATCCAAAAATGCAAAAAAAAAAACATAAGCCTGTTGAATATCCATGAATATTACATTTAATTATTTAAAACTCTTTGTGTCAAATATTCTATTGTCTTAATATTTACTTGCATAGATCTTACATATCAGTTTGCTTGTATGTAGATCTTTGTGCCCACATATAATAGTCTGGCTATATTTAGCCAGAATGATGTGCACTGCACTTTAAGGGAATTCTGCAGTCTTCTCCTTTCAAAGTGTCTGTGTCTCCCAAGAGTTTATACGTTTCAGCTTTCAACTATATTTTCCACATTTATCCTTCTTTCCACTTGATTTATTTATTCTGATGGCCAATGAGGTGTCATGTTCTGTCATACTGTTCAGTTTGCTTAGAGCTAGCCTGCATTTCATGGCCCGATGTTTCTTCCACTGTAGCTGTAGAGTAGACAATAACAGATCAATATGAATTAATAATGGATTTAGTTTGATGTTTAAAATGTTCTATATATCAGTACATTTCTCATGTGGGTGTCTTTTTGTTAATACTTTTTCTTACAACATTAGAGGCTCAGTGAGCACATAACACCGAAACATCAAAAAAAAAAAAAAAACGTTTTTAGGATATTGTACTTAATAATAAGATTATTATTACTAATATTGTTATTGTCTAAAAAGAGTGACATTTTGATTTGTTTTCAGTAGGCTGGGGTAACAATCCACTCTCTCTCACACAACTATGTTTCAATCTCATACAGAAGAAGAGTGAACTAAAAGGTGACAGCCATAGGGACACAACCACCATTCAACTTTCTTCCCCCCGAGGGGGCAGCAGTGAGCACATCTACCATGACAGCCAGAGGGTGGAGCACAAGGTGTACCATAAGAACATCTGCTCACACACTGAGAGAAACCGTGTACAAGGTCACTGGTTGCGATGGCAGGGGACAGGTGTCTTCTGCATCAGATGCGGTCTCCAACAGCAACGGCATCAAAAGCCAGAGCGCCTCCAAGTCCTTCATGTGGACAATGGAGTTCAGCAGCCAGACTTGTTCAGGACCAGAGGACAACTCAGCACTGCTGTTTCTGCACCATTCTATGATCTAACTACTTATTTCAGATGCACTGCTCTAGTCCTTCCCACTGTCTTTATCTCTGCAATAGCCAATGCATCAATCACTTCCAAAGTGTCCTTGGGAAAAATGCTTAGCTCCTGGACTATGCCCGGAACAACTTGGCTGTCTTGGCCTTTGACCTCTCAAATATACAATATGCAAACACGTTATACGAGTCTTATTATAACTAAATAAGACCTTATTTCTCTTTATTCCTATACAAACTATTTTATTGAGGAACCTTAAGATTTATTATTGAAGTTTATCATTAAAACGTCCCATCATTCCTCTGCCCCCTGGTTATATTGTCCATAAATAATGTGGTTGCACAAATTGCTGATTCAACATTTAGTTTGTCTTAAATACCAGCACCACCTATATAGCGACTTTTATGTTTATGAGAAATGTAGGCATCTGGACATGATTGTAATGTAAAAATGCATATTTCCTTTTTTGGTTTCATAATATGTGTTGTGTTTAAATATTACACAACCCTAACCTGTTACACTGTGGCCTCTTTTATGAACCTTTTAAGGAAAACAATCCTAAAAAACAAAACAAATCTAATAATATGTACAATGCAGCTACAGTATATTATGTTTTGATACTGTTTTAAATAAATATTTGCTTGTTCTAATACTAATAATGCACAACGTCTCTGGTAATGATCTGTTGCTGATGAATAAAGGAAAATGTTTTTATAAACACTCCAACCATTTAGTCTATTGAGTATTTCTATATTCTTTGGTAATTAATTCTTATTGCTATTACCACCACCAAAAATGCATTTAAAACGTGCAACATATAGGCATAACAGGTGAAGAAATAAGAAGTGCATTAAATCCATGTGAAACAATCTGCATACCAGCGCAATGTTTTTGTATGTTGCTAATATAACACTTAATATAACACAACCACCCAGCTGATGTTTGAGTGACACATGGCCCTGGCTGTGTTGGGGCTGTTAATCAGCCCAGCCCAGAAGGCACTAGAATGAGGTGGGGGATTATGAGGGGACTGACAGAGAGACCCTTGTCAGTGCCCCGGCGGGCATAGAGATATCGTCCCACAGGTCTTATCTCCCCCTCCCACACTATGCCAAGACACCACTCCTAGGGTTATACATACAACTCAAAGGGAAGATGTGGAAGCTTGTATTGTAATGGCATGGCTTACAGCCAATTTTGGAAACGTTGTTGTGGCATTCAACTGCAAGGGTCAACCCAGCTTAATACTTTGTAGGGATGCACATACATCTGTAGAACCAATGCAGAAAGAGTATACTGTATAAGTAGGCTACATTATAATTGTAAACCCACTCACCTCAACGATATACCCAAAGTTTATTGCTTCTTTTTTCACACACAGTCAACATCATTGTTCTATCCTCAGAAGATGGTTATCCCACTTCTCTATATATACATTTTCAACCAACCAAAAGCATTTATGATGCCAATATGTTATTCTTTACATGTGTTGTTTAAAAAATAAAATACACAAATATTTGGCATGTCTTTGTAAACGTGCATCCAGGTAGGTTCATGAGGCCAAATATAGCTCTTATCAGCCACAGCAACATGGCAGGGGTCATGCTGTGGTCTCTGGTCTCTGTCACTAGAGACCTTGACATGGGCGTTTCACAACACATGCAAATTGAGGCTAATTATGTCAGCTCATGACTAAGGAAGCCACAAACCACCAGCTTCAAGCGGACCGTTGACACTAGGAGAATATGCCGGGTGTGTGAGTCGAGGTCCCATCCTGGTTATCAAATCCATTCAGTGGCAACTCTTTCCACACGATGGAAATGAAGAATGAGAAAATGGGGATGAAGTTGTGTGTCTGAAGCAGAATCCAGCAGAATAACAGGGAGATCCCCGGAAAGGATGGGCAGCAGACATCGAACTGTGTTCTTGTTGTTTTTACTCTGTGCTATTGCAAGTAAGGAAATCACATTCATTGCTAAACTCAAGTTTCAATTTTCAATGTTCAACAAAAAAGTTTTAGGCTATAGTCAAATATAAAATAAACATCGCAATGTTTCATTAATCTAAGAACAGATTATTAGTAAAGAGTAACTGTATAGTGTCAAAATAACTCACCGTAACATGGTTATTAGATGTTTTCTAAGATACACAAACACATTCTCCGGACTTTTAAAAGAGGCTGATAGATTTGTTTTTGCACATTAATGTCTGTTATAATATGCTGGAGCTATTATGGGTAATGGTATTTAAACAATAAAACATTTTGACTTTAATTTAAAATGTTATCCTCTCAGACAGGCAGACTGTGGGCCAGATTCTGGATGTGTGTGCCACATGTCATGTTAATGCCAAATGTGATGACAAGTCTGATGGTTCTGGGAAAGTCTGTAACTGCATGTATGGTTTTGTTGGAAATGGAAGGACATACTGTCAAGGTAGGGATTTCCTTGCATTATCTCTGTACCAATGTCAGTATCAATATTGTATTAATAAGAATCTGAAATAGATATCTTTAGGCATTATGTAAATGAACATGAATGAATGTAAGATAAGTAACTATTTCTTCCCCCAGACAAAGACGAGTGTCAGATTGGTGCCAATATGATATGTGGGCAGCACACATTATGTCACAACACCTACGGTAGTTACTACTGCACGTGTCTGACTGGTTACAGCCCCACCAACAACATGGACGTCTTCATCCCTAATGACGGCACTCATTGCCAGGGTAAGTCTGACTGATCTGACATGCCAGAGGAATTGTTGCATCTGGGGAGCCATACATTGAAACTGTTTGTGAATGGCAGGTACTTTCAAAAAAATACTTGTTGGTTGTATGAATCATTTGGTCGTTTTCGCTGTTGGCACACCTACATCGCGCCCATGTAGCTATAAATCGGTGTATGAATGTGTGTGTGAATGGGTGAGTGTGAGGCAATACTGTACAGTGCTTTGAGTGGCCGGAAGGTTAGAAAAGCGCTATATAAATGCAGTCCATTTACCAGTTACCATAAACACAACGCTGATTGAAAAGTTCAGTTGCTACAGGGACACATTCAAAATGATTCCTGGGCCTTCCAGACTGATTCTCACGGCGAAATTAAACTGAAGCTAAAGTCTGACTATGGGTGTATTTATAACATAAGATCTAGTGTCATTACATGCTTTTTTAACAGTAAAACTATTTTCTGCATAACATTTTGTGTTAATTGTCATTAAACGTGGTCAACGACAGTAAGATAATAAACGTTTTGAGCAAAATTGAGTGCATGCTGAAAATATGAGCCTCGGAACTTCTGAGAGAGCGGTGTTTTTGTTCTAGCTCAAATATAAACAGTCTTTCCCCAGGGTCACTGAAACTACTTAAGTTGACAGGAACTACTTGTAGCAACTGTATTTGAATGTGTGTCAGCGAGACAAAGTGTGTGTGTGTGTGTGTGTGTGTGTGTGTGTGTAGCAAACATGCACATTTGTGCCCACGTGTAACCCCTGCACTGCAACACTGCATTTTGTGGACAAAATGACACGTAATAACATGTAAATTACAAGTAGATATCATTTTTTGATTTAATATTCTGATCAATAACAATTCTACTTTATGTATATGTGACCGAGCAATGTTATCTGTACTTTGTACTGTATATGGGTATGCTGACCCTTACTTATTGGCTGTGTAGATGTAGATGAGTGCAGGATCCCAGGTCTGTGTGGAGAAGGAGCCCACTGCACTAATCTAGAGGGGGGGTTTGACTGCCACTGTCAGCTGGGATATCGGGTACACGATGGAACAGAACCTTTTCACCCTCAGAGAGACAACGCCTCCTGCGAAGGTACATTGTTTTTAATGAGAAGAAAGAAACAGTATATGTTTCAGAGTGAATTCAGTTTTTAACAAACCCACTGTCAATTGTAGCCTACCAATTCAGTTCACATAGAGAAACATTTTCAAATACATTACTGCCAATGCATTCTGTGCTAAACACTATAGTATAGCATATAGCCACTAGCACTTTTCCTTTTCTTCTCAGTCATTGACTGTGGCTGGCCAACCTCAGTGGAGGACACAGTGCTGTTGTCAGCTACAGGAACCAGCTACAACAGTGTGGCCATGTATGGCTGTGATGAAGGCTTTATATGGAGGAGTGGAGGCAATTCCTCTGTGTGTGGAGACGATGGGCGGTGGGCAGGCCCGTCCATGGTTTGTGAAGGTGACATAAGTTCACACACACACACACACACACACACACACAAACACACACACACAGGGCGTGAGAGTTACAACACAGGATACAACTACACCACAATGACAAATCTGTAAAAGTGGCATCTTTGTTGAGTGAAACACCGCTCCAGAAAGATAATGCGTTGTTTTGAAGCGAATACTGACAAACTTACACACTAACATACTATACATTAGCAGATAAAACTGGTTTCAAGTCTGCAGTAGTGTAGACTTTGTCAGCACAGCGTAAGCAGATGCCGCTTCATACTGTATGTCACTGCTTTGACTATAGGGGCAGATTGTGGCTTGCCCCCTGCCCACCCCAACTCGCACATGCTGTGGAATAAGGCTTCTTGGGTTGGCTCTAAGGTGCTTTACCAATGTGCCTCTGGATATCACAATGTGGGCAGGGGCAATGTGTCAGTCTGCACTCCCAGTGGACAGTGGGAGAATGCATCTGTGCTCTGCCAAGGTACACTATACAGTATGTTATTATTCATTCTCATTAGTCATTATTCTGTGTCTTGCTGTAAATATTTTTGTTTTTAACATGGTTGGGATACTGGCAATTCACTCAATTCCCCCAAAAGCAATAATATGATGGATTACTGTAGTAGGCCTAAATCTTGTCAATATTTAAATGCATAATGTTTATTATTATATTTATTTTAACAACTCACTCAAGTTACAATACCCAGCTGCTAGTGTTGAAGCAGCTGCTGTTTTAATATTGTTTTGGTACATTACTTCCTTGTAGAGACCCAGTGTGGGGATCCCCCTACAATTGAATACACAGATCAGATATGGAACGGTAACTACAGTCCTGGCAGCACTGTGGTCTATAACTGCAAGGTGGGCTTTTATAACAGAAGTGGAATTAATTTATCACTTTGTACTGAAAACGGTCATTGGACACAACCAACCTTATCATGCCAAGGTAAAGGAATAAGCCCTTCAAATGTGGCCAAATTATTAAGACGGCTCATTAACATGATCTTGTTGTATAGCTGTCATTGGACAATATGTATGCCTTGTGATATGGATTTAAAAACAGATGATCTTAATTTAATTGTTCCTGTAATATATAAAACACTTTGATAGACCCACGCCTGCTATTTCCACTTTCTCACCTCAGAGATATCATGTAAGAATCCTGCTATACTGCCCCATGCAGGGGAAATATGGAATGGCAGCTCCACCCCTGGGACCACAGTGCTTTACTACTGTAAACTAGGATTTCATTACAAGGAAGGCAATAATATGTCATTGTGTACCATTAGCGGCTACTGGACAAAGCCAAACATCTCATGCGAAGGTAACAGACTGGCATGGTTCATTCATTATGTTATTTCTTGTGGTTTTTGGTTTAGTCATTGTCTAGTTATGAGAGACTACTGGGGTCAGTCTACATTTCTGTCCACATGGTGTCTATAGACACTGTGTGACTTTTCTTTATCTAGAAATGATCCAAATCCCTGATGTGAAGCCTAATAATCAAAGGTGCATCTCCTTGTAGAGGTGGACTGTGGCCTGCCTGCAAACATCCCTAATGCAGTTATGTTGTGGGATAAACACACCAGGGTGGGCACTCAGGCTGTCTACAAATGTAACAGTGGCTATCACAATGTTGGAGGAGGAAATACTTCTGTCTGCTCTTTCAATGGAGAATGGGATGGGGCCAATATTGTCTGTCAAGGTGACACGATATCATCTCTATCATAACATATGAACGTATACATTCTGTTTCAATCTGCCATGCAGTCTAGATACACCCTCCATTCAAAACCATGCTTGGTCAGAAAATTACCACCCAGTTGAGTATAGTTTATGACGATGGCAACAAGCTGTTCAGAAATCACAACATTGTCATACTGGTTGAAGGTGGTCCAACTGGCCGCTAATTTAAACTTTGATTGACACCTATTGGCATTGCCACTACCACCGATGGGTTTGACTTGCAGAGAGAAAAACAGACTGTGGTTACTGTATCCAAAAGTACATCACTTGATATGTCCCCGCTTTTTGTTGTAGAAATCAAATGTGGAAAGCCTCGTTTTAAACCACATACTAAAGCACTATGGGGCAACACAACACACATTGGAAGTGTGCTTTACTACCAGTGTAATGACGGATATTACACTGACAACACAATAAACTACTCAGTATGCCAAGAGAACGGACTTTGGGAGGATATCCTCTTTTGGTGTGAAGGTGGAACTTTTTACTGGCATTATGAAAATAAACCATATTTACATGTTATATGTGGAATGACTATACAGATATTTGTACATATGTACATTGATTGAGCCTAATTTATTCTTCTATTTCTGTAAATGATTAAGCTAAACCAACAAATAACCAATTCACTTCCATGTGCAGAAATAACCTGTGGCTCCCCACTAACCCTGCCCTATACTAACCTGCTGTGGAACCACACCAGTAGGCCAGGCAGTGTGGTGGTGTATGTGTGTATGGATGCATTTTACCAGGAGAGTGGGCATGCCATTTCAACATGTTCAAAAACGGGAGAGTGGGGGGAAGTCTCTATTAAATGCAAAGGTATAGTAATAGTCTATATTCAGGGCTGAACTTTGACCCTACACTCAACTGTCTGTTCCGCACTGTGGTTTTCCTACGGGGGTTAGTAGCTTTGTTGTGCCTATAAATGGTTTGTTAACACAGACAGATTATTGCTATTAATAATGTTTGTGAATAATTGCACATTCCCACTGTGAATGGTGCAGTTTTCCTTTAGGTCTATCAAATATATGATCCAATAAATTACATCAATCAATGGATCAATGTATTTCCAGCTAAATGTGGCCCTGTTCCATTCCTGGCCAACTCAGAGGTGGTATGGCATAACATGAGCGCTGTGATCCATCGCTGTATGGACGGATATCACAGTTGGAGGGGGAGCAACCTCTCTGTGTGTGGCAACACTGGCAGATGGCAGAATGCCACTCTAAGATGCATAGGTAAGTTGTTATTAAGTTATTTTGAGTTTTGCACAGAAAGATGTTCAAAGCTTAGAATAACTCTGGACTTCGTTATAGTCCATATGCTGACATTTCAGATGAATAGGCTGTTGAGGCTGCTTAATGACCCAGACATTTGTTGGGGGGGTTTCATTGTTTTCCAACAACTAACTGACTAACTAACTATAGCGTATACATCTGATACAATTGTTTTTTAGACGTGTGTTCACAAGATATGTCATTAAAACGTATCTTGGTTTGGCATATTAGGATTCAGCCATTATCACTGACGTCAGTTCAGACACAATGGAGATTGAAAATATAAATATTTGTTAGATAGATTGGGTTAATTAAATTAAACAGCATATTATATGTCATGCCAAATCACTCTCAGACTTTTATTAAGGCAAGACATTTCCATGTAAATCACAAACCAAACACCTTTTCAAAACAGTGACACTGATGATTGTGCAATGATATTAAACTAAGAAATATTAGTTATTAAAAATCTTTAACACACAATCCTTTATTTTTTTACAGAAGTTAAGCCAGCTATTAACGACTTAATTGTTTTTAATGAAAAATGTCTGCGGTGGAAAGCAGAGAAGTATGAAAACGATACAGAATTTTACACGGTAAAACAGAGCTGATGTAACCAACTATATTCAATACATATGAAAAAGTCTTCATTTTTAGTGTTCTGAATAATAAATATAGTAATACATATCAAAAAAGTTCTGTGTGTCCGATACAGGTCGTTTATATGGGATCCAGAGAATACCAGATATCTTTTTATGATAAAAGAAAGAGATTGATTACCTCAAGTGCTCATCTGCTCAAAATCTGTCTGAATCTGCTTCCTGCCACAAACTACACCATCTCCATTACTGCAGTGTCGGTCAGATTCACAGCCACAGTCACAACTACCACCAGTTTGCAAGGTAATACTGTACTGTCAGCTACCCCATATTCACTAGGAAAGCCATTGGTGGTAATATGATATAAAATTAAAATGAATAGAGATACTGAAACAGCATTCAGTAAATGTAACACCATAGTAATTTGATTACTGTTAATGTTGAGAGGAATGTTTTTATTATGATTGCCAACTAATATATAATATAATTCCAATTAATCAACCATATTCCACAAAATAATCTATTAATTACATTATTTATTTCATGCATGAAAAAAAATAACATTTCAAACATGTATCTAATATTTATATAGTATATATTAACATTACATTTACTTTATAAAGGATTTATATGTTTCCTCATATACAGTACCTGAGTTACCAGTGACCTACTACAGAGAATTTGAGACACCACTGCCTACTTTGAGGCTTTGTAGAACAGTGAACACTTTGGATCCAATTAGGTAAATCAAGATTAAAGGGTAACATTTGCAACATGAAATAAAACCTTTGGATTAAATTGGATGGAGCCATATTAAGACAATAGTCAGTACTGAATCAACACGTGTTCTAGGAAGTGTCTTGGACAAATGTGGCATGAATTTGGTATCAATTGTTATGGATTTAATGTTATGTTTGTAGCATGTAAAACATTTGTTGTATGACTGTATTTATATAGGCCTACTGTACGTTTACAATCAAATACCTTTATAATGATGCGTTGTCTCTTGTCTTGGCAGTATGTACCAAGTATTTGTGATTCCATTAGAGTGGACTATGGTATTTGACTGTACATCTCCTGGAAGCCCAGACATCCCCAGCAATGAAGAAACCCATAGAGAGTATATCACTGCCCAGATACAAGTCAGCCATATTGGGACTGATTTCAACTTTACTGTAGGAGATGGATTCCATTATGGTGGATTCTTCAATGCACCACTACAGAATGGTGGAGACTATTATGTCATCTTGCGAGCTGTCACTCAGTGGAAAGGAGTAGGTGAAACCATAACTTTATATAATATTTTATTTTATTTATTTATGTTATTTAAAATATATACAGTAGGTCTACTGCTTTGACTAATTGCAATAGTGTGGTAGGTCTTCCTTATCATTCATTCTTTCCCCTTAGGCTTTAAAAAGTAACTGTGCTTTATGGGCAAAAGTAACAGGTAAGCAACATTTACATACATATTTACATTACATGTGAAGTTCTACATGACAACATGACCACATTACACATTTATAGTTCAATGCCAATATTTCCAATATTTTGAAAACAGAAAAATAACATATTAGCAATGTCCACACAGTGCACACATGATATAAATGTTGCATACAAGGAAATGTGAAATGTGGTTTACAACTGTTTCAGGTACATCTTATGTTCTAAGGATTTCATCATTGTCAGCTGCTGGAGCAATCGCACTAGTTGTCCTTGTTATCTTGGGCGGTTACATTTACTCTTGGTAAGGAAGGTACACAAAACAAATTAATATTTATTTGTTAAATCAATATTAAAGGCCCTACCAGGAGTCATATTACATCATCATTATCTTGCAAAACAGATGTTCTGACTGAACCAAGAGTGACGTTTATAAATACATATATTAGTTTAAAGAAGTATGTTTTCAATTTGAATTTCCTGTTTGCCTTGTGTTTTGTCTCGGTCCAGGTTTTTCAAGAAGACACATGAAGACATTATCTGAAACTTCTTTATTATTTTCTAAACTTATCATAAAACAATGCATTTGTGTCAATTTTTTATGTGAATTTTCAACAACAAAAACTGTATTAAAGACTTCGTAAATATTATGAATACAATATCTGATTATTTATTTTACAGTGTACGCACACCATAGTCATAAGAAAATTGTAGTACTGTATCTTTAAATTATTGTCTTGGACTTCCGGTACATTTCATGAGCAAGTCCATCCCTCCCGAATTTCTAGACAACACTCGCAAATCGTATGCGAAATTAGGTAAGGAGAACTTCATCATGTGAAATATTTTGCAGCGTTTGTATGATATTTTGTTGTATATCCCCATGTGCAGGCGATGTGTTTACGATTTTCGAAGCCATTAATCGGATATTAGCTAACACCTCGCATGTTGTCTGATTAAAAATCCGTGACAGTCCTGTCTAAAAATACATTTTATAACGGAATTTGGGCGTTTATTGTAAGTATTCTGTGTCTGTGCACCCAACAGGTGTACCGCATTAGTGTTAGCTCCACCATGGCCCATAACCCGGTGATCCTACAGTTCCGGTTCGCTACGTTTGGGGACTCCATGCTGCAGAAGATGAACCTTCTGCGCCACCAGCGGCGCTTCTGTGACGTTACTGTGCGTATCAACCAGCTGGAGGTCCCGGGTCACAAGGTGGTGTTTGCTGCCGGCTCTTCCTTCTTGAGGGACCAGTTTATCCTTCAGCAGGACTCTGGGGAGATTCAGATCTCCATGATCCAAGAAGCGGAGGTAGGCAGACAGCTACTCCTGTCTTGTTACACAGGCCAGCTCGAGTTCCCCGAGCTTGAACTGGTCCACTACCTGACAGTGGCCAGCTTCCTCCAGATGGGCCACATTGTGGAGCAGTGCACCCAGGCCCTCAGCAAGTTTATAAAGCCTCAGCCTCCACAGCAGCTGGAGGTTAGTGCAGATCTGGGTCGGCAGGAGGAGGAGGAGCAGGGGATGGCTTTGTGTTCCCACAGTGAAGCAGAGCGCTCTCAGAAGAACCACACTGACCGTAAGGGGGAGGGGCTGGCTGAGCAGATGGGGGATGTCGACGATGACGACGATGTGATCATGGAGCCCAAGGCGGCTGCCCAGCCCCCCTGCAGACGTGACCAGCAGGGGACAGCAGAGAGAGACATCACCATAGTGAAGGTGGAGTCCGTGTCCGACCTCCCCGAGAACTCCAGCGGCGCTCACTTCCCCGCCAGCCCCCCGAGCGCACTGCGCTCCCCCGAGCCCCAACACTCGCTCATCAACTCCACCGTGGACTCTCGGGGGGGCGACATCGCCGCTCCCCCCATCGCAGGCTACCCTCTCAGCCCCCCTCCCCCCTCCCCGCCTGCCGCCAAGCAGCACGTTACCCAGGGCAACAGTCACCAGAGGATCTACGACAAGCCCCTGCAGTGGTACCACCAGTGCCCCAAGTGCTCGCGGGTCTTTCGCCAGCTGGAGAACTACGCCAACCATTTGAAGATGCACAAGCTGTTCATGTGCCTGCTGTGTGGCAAGACGTTCACGCAGAAGGGCAACCTGCACAGGCACATGCGCGTCCATGCCGGCATCAAGCCCTTCCAGTGTAAAATATGCGGCAAGACGTTCACTCAGAAGTGTTCCCTGCTGGACCACTTAAACCTACACAGCGGCGACAAGCCACACCGGTGTAACTACTGCGATATGGTGTTCGCTCACAAGCCTGTCCTCCGCAAGCACCTCAAACAGATCCATGGCAAAAACAGTTTCGACAATGCCAATGAGCGCAGCAGCCATCACGAGGGAGGGCTCGACTTTGATTACAACCGAATTTGAGTGCCGTGGAGCTGTGGGCTGTTAATGCACCACATACAGTACTGCAATAGGCCTGGCAGTTACCTTTTCAGATGTTTTTTAAGTCAAGTATTAGCTGAGAGGGGAAGGGGGGGGTAGTGGGTGTGAGAAATATTATGTACCATTTCATGTAGCCTATTTACACTATATATATATATATATATATATATAATTATTTAATCTTAATGCCTCTGTCTTAATGCCTCTGACTACTTGAAAGTTTAACACTGAAACTATCATAACTAGGGCTGTCCCGAATACCATTTTACAGGTTTCGAATACTTGCTGGTATTTCCGAACGAGTATTCGAATACTCTTTATTTTTTTAAAACGCCATTAAAAACACTCAACTATAATTAAGAAGTCCAACAGCAGTAATCTTCGATTTCTAGCTTCACTGAGCACACATGTAAACATAGCCATGCGCTCAAAATAGCCACTTTGATTGACACGTCAATTGAGCCAGTCAGAGCTTTCAAATGGCATATACCTGCTGTATTACCCAATAAGAGTGTGTGTTGAATGAATAGCCTCACTCTCTTCTTATAAACAGAGCCAATTGCAATCAATTGTGTTGATACAGTGTAGGGCAGGCAATTACATTTCAACATGTGGGTATATATGGAGACAGTAGGGATTAATGGGAAAACTGCATGCATAATGTGAAAAAACGAATACTCGAATCCCAATATTTAAATAGAATACATACAGAATGAACAAATACCCGAGTAATCGAATATTTGGGGCCAGCCCTATAATCATAACCTGTAAAAAAAGTAAGATCCGTCCATTTTAAATATCGTGTAACAATTCTACTGTTGCCCTTAGTACAAGAATGTAAACTCGAGTCTGAAACGGTGTGTTAAAATACATTGGGGGTAGATTTTATGGAAGGCAAGATATGCCAACTCATCTAGGGTGAATTGCCAAATTGTATACAAGATGAAAAGTAAAATGTTATATTGTTTCAGATTTTGGTTTGAAACACTTGAACCAAAGTTGTTTGTCTTCCGTTCATAGTAGCGGTCACAAAATATATATGGTAGTATAGTGAATGTCTACTATTGTAGACATTGTATTATTGCATTTAGTTTAATTTGCTCCTCTGCAAAATACTGTACATGCAGCCTATACTGTGTGATAATTTTGTAAATATTTTAGAGAACACTAATAATGTTTTGATGTACTGCCTCTGCATCTGGACCTGGTCTGTGATTCGGGATCCTAAATTTGACCTTGTATTTATTTATTTTCTGATCTTGCCAGTTGTGGCATATATTTTATCCTCTTTGTTTGGAAAAACAAGCTACTGAACAAGATATGTGTTAAAGAAACATCTGACCCATTCCTATGTATAACAATTGGGTTACTTTGATTCATTAACTTATTTTAAGCACTAGATGGCAACATTTGATCACATATTACCCCACTGAAAATGTTGAATGTGTACAGTGCTACGGAACTTCAGATTCCCCAAAGTAATTCACATTGCCACAATTAATGAAGAAATTGTAGCCAGTAAGATAGAAAATTACATAATTTATTCTCAGTTGCATTTCTGTTAATATGCATTAAAGAGAAATGTTAACCGAAATATTCTGCCTTACTGGAATGTTGAGCCTTCTGTGGTAATTGTAACTGTGCGGGGAGGGGGAATGTTCCACCTAGTTATATAATAACCATTGTTCTGCAAGTGTTACACTGTGCTGCCACTCTGGTGTTTTGCTGTTTTTTTTATAGAAGCTACATTGTAACTTTAAGATGACTGCTACCAGTTTGCACAGTGAAATTAACCATCGGAAAATGTGGGATTATCAATTTGGTTAAAAATACATTACCCTGAACCTCTGTACCTACAGTAAATTGATGTAGTCTATATTAAATTAGTTGTCAGGGCTAATGGACAGCTAATTTGGGAGCTTTATGGTGCTTTGTAAAATCTATGGTTGGCTCAGTGCCAGTAAATACATTTTCCTTTGCTGTTAGAGAAGGCTAAAATGCAAATAACTGCCAACTAAGTATGTCTTGGAAGGAATCAACATAGAAATGCAGCAAGCTTTCAGAAACTAATTGTATTCACTAAAACGGAAACACGGAGCATGGAGCCATTATTTCTGTAAAGAATGTTACACCAAAATACTGAACTATTCATATATTTTAGCTTTTATTATGTTATCCATTGGATTCCAATAATAAACTATTTTCGTATTATCAGTTCAACAGTTTGATGCAACATGGACCAGGACAACAATGCAAAGATCGACTATGGCTATAGTCAACCTCTTTCTTACTTAATCAAAAATATGTAGTTATTCATGTGTTATTATATGAGTGTGCATATTTATCATGCATAGTTTTAATAAGTATTTTCATGTATAGATTACAAATGTGCACATGCTTAATACAGTATACTGCAGGTCACACTGTTCTATAAGATATGTCAAATGCAAACCAAAGGATTAAACAACTGTTAGGGTACTGAATATTATTTGAATACTATCACACCTGCTACACTGGGGCAATTACTATCTATTTACTTATAATTATTGTATAGCACTACAGTAACTCAACTCATTGGTGTATCTTGCAGCTAAGAGTGAAGACATGGGAAACTGCCGTTGTCTTCTTTTGTGATTATGAAACTCCTAAAACAATAGTTGTTCATAGCAAAAGTGTTGGATTTGTCTTCAGATTCACTCAGTTTCTGGTCATTCTTTATGTGGTGGGGTAAGTGTTATTTTCACTTGAAGAAGCAAGTGATATAACAGCTTTGTAGCATATACCTGTAACGCCGTGCTGGTGCGGCGAGCGAACATGAACCGAAAGGAAAAACACAGAGCTGCCGAACGAGCAGCGAGCCACACGGCTCAGCCTTTAATCAAAAGTAAACTTAAATAAACTCAACAGTGTACATAAAACTTAAAACAGGAGTGCACAGTCACTTATTTTACCTCGCGAACAGCGGCCATGCAAGGTACCCAAAACACGTTACATAAACACGTTCCATAAAGAATAACCCACCCCCCTGTCCCTGTAGTCCCCAGCCTATATGCCCTCACACCCACACGGCTGAAGGCAATCGATCTAATTGCACGTGTGGGTGTGAGGCGCTGGGGATGCGGACAGTCCTTCCCCGGTCCTACCACACCGACGAGACCAGCGAAGTGTCACAATACCATATGCTTTACACTAGAATACTGGACTGAGAAAAATGGGAAACATATTTGTTATCCATCCGCAACAAATTTCTGACTGCATTTAATCTATAAATCAAGTAGGCTTTGGAAAATTATTATGCCAGAAGCATTTGATAACTCAAATGCTCTGTTATCAGGTATGTGTGCATAATTCAGAAGGCCTATCAAGAGATGCACTCTGTTGTCAGTACCGTTGGCACCAAACTGAAAGGCTATGCCTTTACCAATACCTCTGACTTGAAGCCCCACTTCTGGGATGTGCCGGATTATGCTATTCCCCCTATGGTACATATACACTTGCTCCATTCTTCTTTGCAAGAGAACATTGTAATAATCTTAAGGGATATGTATATTTATCTACTCTCTTCTTCAGGGTGACCGTTCCTTCTTTGTTCTAACAAATTTCATTGCCACACCTAATCAAATTCAGTCCCAATGTCCCGATGTAAGTAACTGATGGTATTAGATTTTGAATATACATGTAGAATATAGGCTCACTCATCCAACACCGTGTAAAAAATGTTTGAATTCTTAACCTCAACCACAGTGAATGAGGAGGATATAAAAAGACTAGGAATGGAAGTAAGATTAGGAATGCTATTGTATTAACATTACAAGCTTTTAATGTCAGCTGGCCCACACATTGGTCTATTCTGGTTAATAACTGCTATGAAAGAGGTGTGGAATTGGTATTTTTGTAGCCCTCATACTGATTTGTCAGTTTGATCCTGATATGTGTTCCTCCAGTTTCCAGATCCATCCACCATTTGCAGTGATGACTGTGACTGCACTGAGGGGCTAAGTCATCCTAGGGGAAATGGTAATAGTAGCAACACCTGATGGTTTACCGTAATCACACTAACCATATATTTATAGTAAATTGTCACTTATGTTTCATTAAGGTGTCCAGATTGGACTGTGATTGAACTGTTCTGACACTGTTCAGACGTGTGAGGTCAATGCATGGTGTCCTCTTGAAATAGACACAAATCTACCAAAGTAAGATAGAATGTTTATAAATACATCTCTGTCTTTGGTGTTTGTTCTAACTAGGACAATATTTGTACCTCAAAATTTTCTCACAGACATGCACTTTTAGATGCAGCGGAGATCTTCACAGTGTTGATCAAAAACAGTGTTACATACCCCAAGTTTCACTTTCATGGGTTAGTATTTTAGATGCATTTTGAGTAGATGATCAAATACGGAACATGGAAACATCTTCACGTACTGTAGGAGAAAGAGCAGTGAGCATTATGTTGTGTAACTGCTACATCATGCAACTTTCAGCTGCATTTGTTGCTCTGCACAGCTTATTCAACTGATACATGTTCTTACACATTACATGTGTATTTCCCCTACAGGAGAAATATAATGCCACACATTAACTCATCATACCTGAAGAAGTGTGAATTCAATCCCAGAACAGATCCTGACTGTCCTATATTTTGCCTCAAAACAATTGCGTCAGAGGCGGGTGATGACTTTCAAACCATGGCTGTCAAGGTTGTCCCAGAGTTAATGATAATATGTTAAAACACATCATTTAACCCAGTTACCTACTGTATATGCTTATAACTTGATTATTTTCTCTCTCGCAGTCAATTTGACATGTTTACACAATACTTCATATTATGTGGTGACTGTTGCACAATTTAAATAATGTAGTAATCATGATTTTGTGCTTTTTTTCTGTTTGTAAAGAGCTGTGATCTGGATTGGTGGGCTAAGCAATGCCACCCTATATACAGCTTCGAAAGACTGGATAACAAGACAGACGCTGTGGCACCTGGATACAACTTTCGGTGAGGTTAATTTAAAAATAAGAATTATTGCAGTTGTGAATGAATCTGACAAAATGTGTTGATTACAGGTTTGCAAAATACTACCAAACTCCAGATGGCGAGGAGACAAGAACCCTGATAAAAGCATATGGAATCAGGTTTGATGTCATTGTTTTTGGAACTGTAAGTCGTTTTTTAAATGCAAAATTATTCTGTTGGAGGTCCATCTACAATAGCTGGGCTGTTATAATTACACATCTTTTTTATTTTACAGGCAGGTAAATTTGGCATTGTACCAACTGTAATAAACTTGGGTGCAGCGCTAACATTCCTCAGTTTGGTAAGTAACCTAGTCCTCTAAAAACATTTGAAAGGTAATAGAATTTAAGCACTGACTTTATTCTCTGCCTAAAAAATCAGGTACCAGCAGTTGCTGATTGGTTTATGATGAACTGCAGTGGAAAAGGTGTCATATACAGCAAAAGCAAAGTAACAGTTCTAAATGACAATGATGACACTGAACCTGTATGTTATTCATTTAATTTATTTAATGTATTTATTTAATTTATTTTTTTACATTTCTCATTTTACATTTGACATGTAATATATAATAATATTACTAACAAAGTGACCACACATGCATACTGTTTTATTTGACACAGATTGCCATGGGCACTACTGGCTATGGAACTGAGTAGAAGCTTCAATGCAACTTGAGGATGTTTTTCTGGACCTTTTTTCTCTCTCTCTCTCACTCTCTCTCTCTCTCTCTCTCAACAAACCTTATTGATTAAAAATGTTTATGTGCAGTCTAATAAAATGAAATAATATATGTGCATGCTGAATTGTCTCTTGCTAAAATGTCAAATTACACACAAAATACCTACATGTCTGTAAGCAAGCCAATACTTGGTGTATTGCGGTGTGGTTCATTGGAGAACATCACTGCCTCTGCCTCCTATGTGAATATTAGTATTAAGTTTATCAGGTAAAGGATGTAAAATATCGTTCTACATTATGGTCAGCTGCAAGGCAATATTATTAACACCCAAAGTATATGAACGGATGGACTCAATTCTCCCTTTTATTTAGTTAATAGATTATAAATGTTTTACACAGGAAGTTTGCATGTTTATTTGCATACAAAGAAGACGGCTAGTTTTCTACAGTACTACCCCAACGTACCACAGGGAGCAGTATAGGCTATGCTCACCGGAAGTGTAGTAAACCAATAGTCGAAGTTCTTCGTAGCATGCTGGATAATTAGCTAGTACCGGTAAACAAATATAAATATTTAGCAAACATCGAGACAACGACGAGTTGTTGTGTCAATACATTTGCATAATATCAAACTGGTTCATATAAGTTAGTTTGATGTGCGAGTCAAAAAAACGTTATTAATGATGTCATCGCTAACAGCGCTAGTTAGCCAGGATGCTAAACTAGCTATGACAGCTGTTTTCCTATAGTTAGCATTGGTGAAGCGATCCAGAGATCTGGATCCAGTGTTACTTGCCAACCAAGTCTAAATAATCATAAGACTTTAGCAGTTAGCTGGCAGCCTAAACGGACAAAGTATATCCCAGAATGACAGGTAAGTGAAGACAGTTTTTCTGTCTTCTGTTCTGTTTTTCTTTTGGATGGACAGCTAGCGTGACATTAAGTTGTATAACTTAATATGTAAGTTACAGTTAACTGTAACGTAAGTTGTATACTTTTCACAAATGTTCACAGATGATGTCGTTCTTCTGAATGTACCTGTCATTCGGCAGTTGTACCATTGGGACTGTGGGCTAGCTTGCTCCAAAATGGTGTTGAAGTAAGTGATCAGTTACGGTACACGAATTTATTTACACACCAAATCATCTACCGCTACCTGTACATCGATTCATCCCTTGCCAATGATTTTTAAGGCCTACTAATGATTTATGTAAGAAACGTGTGCTTAATTTAAATTGCACTTGACTTCGTGTGGTACATCATATGTGTTGATGCTTATTTAGGTCGGCTGTATGTATTGGTAACAGTGTGTAACTGATACCTTTGCAGATACCTGCATCCTGTCAACGACGAGGAGTTTCAGAATGCTTGCTGGGAGCTTAAACTGACAGAGAGTGTATGGACTATAGATTTGGCCTACCTCATGTACCATCTAGGCATTAAACACCAGTTTTGTACACAGACTCTGGGTGTAGACAAGGGCTTTAAGAATCAGGTACATCCGTGAATCTTTTGTTTTTGTTTTTCATCAATGATCACATGATATATTATTAGATGTGTCTGACCGAATGTGTTTTCTACTTGTTTGCACTGGATATTTGCAGTCATTTTATAAAAAGCATTTTGATACAGAAGAGGACAGAGTGAATGAGCTCTTCCTTAAGGCCGAGAGCAAAGGTGTGCTGGTTAAGAAATGGTGAGCTTTACATTTTTCACATGATGGACAAACTCCTTTTCATCTGAGTCAAGTCAAACTAATGCCTCAGTTTGTTTTGTGTCTTCTGCAGCTCTGTAACAATTCAGGAAATCCAGGGTCATATTTACCAGGGCCATGTTGCCATAGTGCTTGTCAATGCTGTAGTCTTGACATGTGAACATTGTGCTTCGCCTGTCAAATACTGCTGCTTCCTCCCAGTGGGTCAGAAGTGTTTCTGCCGTAAACCAGAATACCAGGGTCACTTTGTGGTTCTGTGTGGCTTCAACAGAACGGCTGGCTGCATATATTACAACAACCCAGCATATTCTGACAGTGAGTAATGGCCTGTGTGATACTGAATGCACTGACATTGAAATATTATCAAATAATAAGCTCTAAAATCCACATCACATTTTTAAAGCTTTAGATGCAAAACCTTGTTTTACTGTTTGCATAGGAGAAGGGATTGACATTGTTCTCAACCTCTATACCTCATACTTGCTATAATGTCACTATGACCATATATGGTGGACTAAATGACAACCCTTTTCTGTTTCCAAGGCAAAAGAGTTGCATTTTTTTCCCAGGCTGGGGATACAATTATACAGTTTACACAGACTACAAATGAGTTGTGGGTGTGTCTGGGCATGTGGTTACCAGGATACAGAACTAAGAATGTATCAAGCAGACTAGTTAAGATTGATATCTTACAATATGTTCCTTCTTTTTGATGTAAACATTTTTTGCAATGATACAGGCTTTTTTCCCACCTTTCACACCATTCAAACTTGTGTTTCAATCTCATTTGTTGTAAAACTGGTGAGGTCAAAGTCACAATGTTTGCGGTCAACAAATCAAATATATTGCTGCAAAAATTAATATATGCAGCGTGAATATTGTAACTATAAAAAGTCAATGTATTCTATCCAAAAACTACAATAGCCTACTTACTAGGAAAATAGATACAAGACTTTGCTCTTTGGTTTAAAAATAAAACGTGTCACACTACCTTCACTTCCATTGGTAGTCACTGTGTCGCGCACTCAAAATTAGCGTAGAATAAACCTAGTCTATTTTGCCACGCCTAATTAGCTTGCAGGGGCAACATTGTCGCTTATTGCTCTGAATCACCAACTGTCATTGAAAATGAATGGCAGCTGGTCGCTTTGTCACCCTCGTTTGTCATCCGTGTGAATGCAGGGTTGGGCTACATTAACAACAAATAATAACATTTAAATAATAAAATAAGTGTGACTGTTCTCCTGGGGTATACTGTATATAACAACATGGGATATTTTAACTTAAATGTGGTTCTTCACACCAAATGCAAATAGCATTGTTGCCTATTGACACACACAGCAAATAGCATCTGCCACTTAAAACCTTTTGTATCTTTCAGGAGTATGTTGTACCAGCATCAGTAACTTTGAGGAGGCCAGGAGGAGCTATGGGACGGATGAAGATATATTGTTTATCTATAAGGAGAGCTGATGGACTCAGCGATGATAGATGGATTTTGCTTCTCCTCCATATTTGCATTGTAGTGACCACCGGTATGCTGCGACTCCACAGATGGAACCCGTTGGTTTGACGTTATCTCAACCGGAAGAGGCTATTTCTGAACTGAGGAACTAGAATCAATAAAATGAGGCATGCACTAAAACAGTGTGGAGGGATAGTGGCCACAATGTTAGGGTTAGGCATCTTTAGAATATTATTTTACCTAGGCTTTACATAAAGTCTTAATTCTTATAGGCCCAACCCACAAAACTATTAGCCTTTTCCTAAGTGTAGCATCACTTTGTGAGTATGTAGTCGCTTTTTATACATATGTGTTACCAACAGGGAATATAGGTTGTTAGTGTCTTGGAAGTCTCAGGTAATTATGTCCATTAAGTGTAATGTACACTTGAAATGACAATGTTCAAATTCAATGCAATACAGTACACTGTTGCCAGGCTACATAATCAAACTGTGTCTGGTGAAGACTGAGCCGCCACCTGCTGGACAAGCATAGTAGTGTGTTCAAATGTGAGAATCTTTTCATTCAAGGCGTTGGAGGAGGACCTCAGCATAGGAGTGTGTTCTTGTGTAGATGCTGTAACTGAGGTTGTGGCCTGCTGTTAAGTGATCGAGACTAGATAAACACTAGACTTGTTTCCAAATTGTTCCACGTTTCAGTTTTATTTTGGTATGGATGTTATTGCACTACATTTTTCATACTTATTTCAATTATCAGTTTTACCATGATATAGTTTTTTCTAAATCTAGGTATGAAGTTATTTATTTATTTTTGTCTGGTTAAGTCAGTTTCAGAAAGATGGCATGCTTGAACATGTTACATAGTCATATGTATGTGCTTTAATCAATAAAGAATTTTGAACATGTAGTCTATTAGATGTTGTAAGAAACAATCCTCTGCTTTTAGTAATCTGTTTAGTATATGTGTGTGTTTATATGCCTCATTTGAGTCTCCACATCTTTAAATAAGATGCCTACTCTTTCACTATTTTTGGCTTGAAGTCAGGTCTCACTGCATTGGTGAATTCTTCAGCATACTCTGCATATCTTCCTGTCATCTGAAAATGAAGAATTAGAAAGTTGGGTTTTACCTATAGTAAAATAATCTATCTTGGTGTCCCAATACTTTTTTTTTTTTTTTTAAACCTTGAAACTCCATTTGTCACTGATTTGACGGTTCATATTCAGGTCCATTTCAGCCACCAGTAGTCCATCTCTGGTTCTAGAGAGCCCAGGAGAACGGCTACCATCGGGAGCAGCCACGTAACTTGATCCATAGAAGTGGCCTAAATCATGGTGAGCTATAAAGCCATGAAGAACTCTTTAGAATGTATATTGTTTATGAACTTGTTTTATTTTGTTCAAGGCATTTTAAGGGAACCTCTACAAAGGAGTATTTTGCATTGATAAAATGAGATTGTTGCTACGGGCTGACCTAATGAGATTGTTGTGGCCTGTTGTGACCAGTTAGACTTGGTGATTGTAAATCTCCATTCAACTTAAATGAAGATGATGCTATAATCTATTCTAGTAGTAGAATATGAAATATCCTACCTTCATTTCCATCACCAGATGTGAACTCACTTTTAAAATGCTCCTGCAAAAGACGGTTCATACACAACAGAACATATGTGTATTACAGCCTACAGAGAAGTCAGCTGTGTCCTAAAGAGGTTGTTACTGTAAGGTACACTTACTGTCCCAACACGGTTAATTGCACAGGTAAAGCAGTGGTGTGCTATTGCTGCATTCCTGGCCTCAATAGGCCACATGGGTTCACTGTACAGTGGAACACAAGTGGAAACAATAATGAAAATATACATTTGAATAATGATAACTTCCATAATAGTGTATGTACGACTAGTCCTATAATGAAATGCCTATATTAAAATTACTAAGAAGATAGAAAACACTAATATTTAGGCATCACATGGGTTACAGAGAAAGTATGATTAATTATTGATTTCTAAAATGATTAAAAGCTACATGTGTTTATTCTGAATTCCATCCACACCTAAGAGCTCCAACAGTTGCTGAAGGATTAAAGATGATCTCGGCTCCATTCATGCTGTACATGAACCAGTTTAAAGGGTGGTGGCGCCCATAGCAGATATTCACAGCTATCTTCCCAAACTGTGTCTGGAAAACTGTATGTCCAGTGTTGCCCTCCATGTAATATGTAGACTGTAAATAAAAAAATGACATATGTAAAATAATGTGGTCATTTGTGCCTCTGTATGTTATCACTGGCATACAATTACAATACAGGCTGTTAATTAAAACTACTATAAGTATGATTCCCTATCCCATATCTTATTTTTCATGTCATCAACCACGTTGCATTATTCACAATAAGTATAGTAGCAGCAAGTTGCGTGTGCATTTCTCATAATAGCATCATCCATTATCATTCAGTCTGTGGTGGGACTGGCTCTTAAACTATTCATATAATGTACTATTCATATAAATTAATATAATGTATAAGTGGACTTCAATGTTTATCCTTCTTCTCAATTTCCACGACCTATATGTTACTTAACCACCCGCTCAAATCCAATCCAATAGAGTTATTCTATTTTTGGATTAATTATAGAACATTTCAAACATAATTTCTAATGGACTTTCCAACTTTTCCTAAAATAGTATGTAGTATATCAAATTAAGTTTTGTGCTGCAATATAGATGGACTTCTAAGAAAATATATGCTAAACTTAAAGAAACTAGACAAATACAATCAAAGAGATTCAGAAATGAGATGTGTTGCCTCGAGCAAAATATAGTGCTATATCAAACCTCATTAAAGTCTCCGATCCTGGGAATATGATTTTTCCTGCTCTTTCCCAGAACATTTCCTATGTTGGAGATCACCACTGCCGTGTTCCACAGAGTGTTGTGCAGCTCGTCTCGCTCCAGAATAGGTGACACAACCACCATGTTGTATTTCCTGGCCAGCTAGCAACACAATGCATGTTTGTTTCAAAGAACATCATCAAAGAAATGTTATTTCATATCAAAATACAGCTTCTGTTTATGTTATGTAATATGTGTTTGGGTTATAATAGGCCTATTTTGATTATTCCTGTGTATTGGTGAATTACATTTATTATACCAATTGTAATAGTTTGCATACCAACAAATATTCTGAATTACCTGGGGCCAGGGTCTGAGATTATTTTAAGGTTTTGATACTTTAAGGCCATAGTTAAATAATAGTTCCATCCATCCATCCATCCATCCATCTTCATCCGCTTATCCGGAGTCGGGTCGCGGGGGCAGCAGCTTCAGCAAGGG
>JAODTR010000024.1:4798359-4825807 GCA_025399935.1 Amblyopsis rosae
GAAGGGCATACTCCCAGGCCCCCTCCAGGATCCTTGCGAGAGTAAAGAGCTGGTCCGTTGTTCCACGACCAGGACGGGTACACTTATAAGAGTTTGTAAATCAGTGATTTTCTGTTTTTTTTGTTTTTCAAAATGCCTTCAATGTCACAAAGTGCCAGGTTCACACTATAGAATACTGTACATCCTCAAATGTTTGGACATGTTCATGATTACTTAACGCACATGGTTTGGTAACTGGCAGACACTGACATTTAAGTGCCCCTTTTTAAAATTTCATAACATAGCGTTTGGGTTTTTGTTTTTAATTATTTTTGTATTAATGTTTCTTGCTTGCATATGGCATGGCCTTATCATAGCTCTGTACATAAGCAATAGAGCTCAACTTTCTGTCAATGCATTATCCTTGGCCTGTATTTTCTTTTTGTCCTGTACATTGATTTGGCTCTTCTGTCTCTTCTCTCTACAGCTAAGGCCCAGTAAGCCCATCTTCTCTAAATTCCTTGCAGGAACTGAGGTTGTTTTTAAGTGTTGTGCATGTGTTTTGAAGAACTTCTTTCAAGACCTGCATGTCAGTTAGGAAATAAATCCATGACAGGGCTCTTTAAGATTTGTTTTTAATAAATAACGGACATCAGTAAATGTTTTTCAAACTGGCCTATCCTGAACCTTCTGTCCTGCTGCATGAAGAGCCTATAGGGTCCTCCTCTCTAGAGGCCAGATTTGATTCCGTCTTTGTAGACTAAGGTGTTAACATTTACAGTAGTTGTACAATATTCCATTGTGCATGTATTCTGAATCATGTATCACTAGCTTTGTGTAATAGGCCTTGTATATTACAGTTGAATAGAAATGACACTCAAATAGTTAGAGTATTAAATAAGCTCAGAAACACTTGTCATCTTTCCTAAGGAAATACTTAAGATGGGATATGTAAAATAACCACAGTTTTTCAAACGCATTGCAAGATGTGCAATGTGTTCGAAGCAGATCTTGCAGTATGGGGAAGGGGTCAGTAATGTCTACATTTTGCCGTGAGAAGACAGGCAGTCCTGTCATTTGGCCTTTTATAGGCTGAACTGCTGTACTGTAACATTAGAAATTACTATTGTAAAATGTATCAATGAATTTTGGTTTCAGGTGAATAAAAAAGTTCTAAATTTGAATGTATTCATAATTTCAAATAACTGAGTTTGTGCATCCCATTATATACATGAACTGATGTTGAATGACCGTGGAATGAGTTAAACATCAATGTGTATTAGATTTATTGTACATGTAAATATTTACAAAGCATTAGATAACAGTACAACTTATACCAATACTGTTTTCTTTAATTAGCAGAGAAACTTGTATAGTACAAAAATAACCCTTATTAAACAGGAAAACAGAATGATAAACTTGCTTCCGTTACGCTTATCAAGAGAAAAAAGAAAGCATAGCAAATTCTAGTTCCGATTATGTTGTGCTGTAGCCCACTGCAGATATGCACATCCGTTGACCTGAATCTGCAACCAGGGATATATAAATGTGCCGTCCACGACTACGCCCTCGCCATTAGTCTTCACACACCGTTAATGGCAGATCTGTGTGAGTGCACTAGCCAGTGACAGCGTTGGCCCTCCCCGGCCCTAGAGTGTCTGCAGAGGGCTCCCTGGGTCACTGCATGCCAAACCACTGCTCCTGGTCGGCCCACTGGGCCGCCTCGCTGTCGCTGCCCTCCAGGTCCCCGTCCTCCCCGCTGCCCTCCATGTCGTCCCCGTCCAGCTCCACTGTGGCGTCCGTGGGGCTCTCCTCCTTCTCCATCTTCTGCATGCCCTCCAGAGACTTCTGGTCATTGGGGTCCAGGCTTGGACACACACACACACTAGGTGAGCTCACTGAAATGTTCAGCATTACCTGGCCATAGAGGCCTCATTGTGCACAGTACGTTAACAGCATGTCAAAACTGGTAACCCTGCAACAGACCATTGATAATGGAGTGTACCATTGGCATTCACATGACTGGTGTGACACGATAGTGCAATATGAATGGAAACACATCCGATGATGTGCAGTGAATCAGTGTTGCAGCTGGTTTTCACCTAAGAGCTATGCTGTACTGGTCCATGGCTTCTTGGTAGTCGTTGACTGCCACAAGGAAATCTCCCAGCATTCTGTGCAGGACACAGTCACTCTGATTGGCCAAAGTGTTGCGGAGGAGAGCAATCCCTTCTTCGTATTTCTGTTCCCGGCCTTGAAAGAGCAAAAGAATAGTTAGTGAAACGTGCGCCTGCGGGCTGCCCAGACAAGTCAAGCTAACTGATCTACATACTGAGTAGCTCTGCCTTTTTGACCACAGCCTTGGTGTAGTCAGGCCTCTGGGCCAGTGCTTTGTCCAGCAAGGTTTTGGCCTTCTCCTGAGTCACAGGGTCTTCTAGGCACACGGTGGCAAGAATAGTCAGAGTCTGTGCATTGGCGCCCAGGGTTTTATAGATGTTATTGGCCATCCCCATAGCCTCTCGAATCCCATTAGACGCCAGATAACAGTCGATTAGTCCTGGTAAGGCAGAGAACACGTTACTCGATACTCAGTGAAACATGTTAATACAAGTTACGGTAGACCTGGAGAGAGACGCTGTCAATGTAAGATATTAGGACCCCCTACCCTCGTAGCAATCCAGGCGGCAAGGTGCCAGGCGCATGGCCTCTCTGAAGTGAATGATGGCTTCCTGGACACGGCCCATGTTCCTCAGTGCTGCCCCCTTCAGGAGCAGCGCCTGAACACTGTTACTGTTGAGCTGTATGGCCTTGGCACCCAGGTATAGGGCCCGAGAGTAACGCTTGCTATAAAAACTATGACAGCTGAACAAACACAAAGGAGACTGGTTAAACGGGAGGTTGGCACAGAGATGAAGTCATAATGGAGTTAATGAGACAAAGTCACATTTGTGTCAGCGTGGTTAATTGCCAAGGTAGAAGCAGCTGAATATTGCTCATTCAGACCTGTTCATTCGGTTTAAGGGCGAGTTCTATCCCTCGTCTCGATCAATGTCAAGGTGCCACCTCTGTGTACACATAGCTGATGTAGCGTCTCCGTGACTCACCCAGAGATGACCCAGGGCTCTGCGTGCTGGTCAGAGATGTTGAACAGTCTTCCTCCCAGGACCTCCACGTCCTCTAGGTGGCCCTCACGAGCCATCAGGTAGCCGTACACGTCCATGCCTGTCCGCAAACACAGGCCACAGATCAACTTCTGTCCTGTACGCTGACGTCAGCATCGTTTGAAATGCGTTGAAAATAGGCCAGCAATTATTATAGTTAAGGCTATAGTTAAGTGCAATCGTGATAAGATTCAACATTTTCAAGGTGTGTTGAGTGAAGTGATCAGAAAAAGGGCTGGAGATGTTTTTTTAATATGTCTGATGCATAATTTAGCCAAAGTTCCTATCTGAAATAAAAATAAAAACAAGGAAGTCAGACTTCACCTCAGCTGAAACTAAATAAATTGGAAGTTGGGATGAATTCCACACACAATCTCTCCTATTTTATTTAAATGGCAGAGTTCTTGTTTAAACCTAAACCAATAACATTGCTGTAGTGCCATACCTTTAATGAGATAGGGGTCCAACATCTGGGCTTGTTCAAACTTCAATATGGAATTCTTAGTGTCACCTGCCCTGAAGTAGACATCTGCCAGGCTCACCAATAGGTCTACATTGTCACGCAATAGAGACTTCTTCTCCAGAGAGCTGAAAAGGGATAAGCAACAGTCATGCCATATTAAGAGGTTGGTAGTGAGGAAAAAAAATGTTGATCCCCTGTTGATTTTGTATTTTTCCCCACTGATAAAGAAATGATCAGTCTATAATATTAATGGTAGGTTTATTTGAACAGTGAGAGACAGAATTTTTTCATCCAGAAAAACACATGTCAAAATATTTTTAAATTGATTTGCATCTTAATAAGTGAAATATGTATTCGACCCCGCTGCAAAACATGACTTAGTACTTGTTGGCAAAACCCTTGTTGGCAATCACAGAGGTCAGACGGTTCTTGTAATTTGCTACCAGGTTTGCACACATCCCAGGGCACCGGCCCTCCAGGACCAGGATTGCCCACCCCTGGTATATATGCATACATATGCAAGTTAACAAAGTTAGCTATTTTGTGTTTTATTTTGAAATGTTTTAGCATGTTGGTTAAAAAAAAAGTTATGTGGCCCGCGAAGTTCTGACATATTCAACGTGGCTCTCAAGTGAAAATAATTGCCCACCCCTGGTCTACAATCTTGTCCCTAAAATCCTTGGACAGCTCATTGGTTTTAGCCATGGTGGAGAGTTTGGAATCTGATTGATGGATTGATTGCTTCTGTGGACAGGTGTCTTTTATACAGGTAACGAGGTGAGATTAGGAGCCATCCCTAAAAGTGTGCGCCTAATCTCAGATCGTTATCTATATAAAAGACAACTGGGAGCCAGTAATCTTTCTGATTGAGAGGGGTCGAATACTTATTTCACTAATTAAAAGGTATGGTCAGACATTCTTGCTAAATTCGAGCTCAAATCAAAACAGTATCACTCCGCAGGCGGCGCATCACACGTCGAAATGCATTGTCAAGCAAAGCATAGTGCTACGGCTTTGTTGATACGAGCGGTGTTCGCCACTTTGTTTATGTTCCAATTTACGAAGCCAGGGCTGTGTAAAAGTATCATATTTTTCAACAGGCACAGAGAACGGTAAGATAGCGAAATGCGAGGAGATATTTGTTGAATTTGACAAAAAGTATCTTATATTTAGCTTGCCATGACTAACTTTACCTTTTAAGATGCAAATCAATTTATAAATGTTTTTACATGCGTTTTTCTGGACTTTTGTTGTTATTCTGTCTCTCACTGTTCAAATAAACCTACCATTAAAATGATAGACTGATCATTTCTTTGACAGTGGGCCAACGTACAAACTCAGCAGGGGATCAAAATGTGTTTTCCTCACTGTATATCAAACAGCAGTAGTATCATTGTGAAACGTTTTGATGCACGACTGACATCTTGCATGACTTCATTATGTTGCAAAATGTCAACACATATGTATGTATATTAGATTCTCCATTATAATGAAAAACCTCAATGCACTATTAACAGGCCATTACCACTCTACTCACCAAATTGTGTTGATAGCTCTGTGATTGTCCCCAGAGTGTATGAAGGCATATGCTTTAATCCAGACAGAGAGCCAGTCCAGGTTGGGGATACTCTGGATCACATCCATGGTCATAGACGCCACCTCAGCCCCCTTGACCGAGAGAGAGAGGAGGCCTAAAACACAATGAAAGTCAGAAGGATCAAATGTCTCCTATCAAGGTGGTGTGTTGTTAGCAAAGACATTGTTCTGATTGCACACACCAATGATGGCATCTAGAGCCAGGGGACACTGTCTCATGACCTCTTTGTAGCTTGTCACAGCAGAGCGTTCCTGACCAGCCTTCCTGTACAAGTTGGCTAGCATCATGTTGATCTATGGCAAACAATGGAGAAACTATGTTCATGTCAATTCTATGATAACTAATGCACCGAGTGTGTGGGCAACACACTTGACTGACGGATATAATAGCCTATACTGTCAGGCTACAATATTTAATATCAGGTTTAAGAGGGAGCAACAAGCTTACTTTTGGAGTTCGCTGTCTGGATGGAATCCCATCAAGGACTGCAATGGCATCTTTATCTAGTTTCAAGATGGTGTAACACTCTGCTATCTTGTATTTAACTTCAATTTCTGAAGGTAGATTCTGTTGATAATAAAAACCTACAAGTCAACGCCTTTTAGCCAATTTCTGATTAATTTTTATTTCCTGGGGATGGTTTTAAAACCAATGATGGTTCACATTATAAACTTTTGCATATTCTAACAGAGCATAGAAACAGTGAATAGAAATAAAATATATTTTTGGAGAAAGCCAAATGAGATTTCACAGATGTGACACATAAACTGACACTATCATTTCCAGAAATTAACAACACTATAAATAATATTACATATTTACAGGTATCTATTATTGTATGTGATTCTTATGGCTATGAGCTCAAACTGGCACCATCCTTTATGAATCACCTGTGTCTGCATGTTGGAAGCGCTGCCACCTGTAGACGTCCGAACCTTAGCGGTTTTGCTTATGACCTTCTTCTGCTGTAATGCCATGCTGTATTTGCAGGCAGCATTTCGATATTCCTTATCATGAAAGATGGCATCCGCATGGTAAACCAAAAGCTGGTACTTCTGAGAAGGTGAGAACAGCTCTCTACATGGAAGGAATGTTGTATTATATGTGTTCTAAGCCGAAAAGGATCAACTTTATTTATAAAGCGATTAATCAAATATAGCATGTCATCAACATTAGATAAATAATCAGTGATAACCCCCTCCCTAATCTGAAATTTAAGATGTACATTAAAACGTGTTAGATATAGAATATATCTTCAAAATACTATACACTCAATATAAAAGTACTGTACTGTTAGGTTTGGAATATATTTTCAATGCATTTAGGCTGTACAGTATCAGGCATTCTGTACGTCAGCTGTCAGAACAAGATAATCTGCATGCTATACCGTACCAGCAAGCCTTGCTGGGGGGTGGTGCGGGTGCGTATGTATGTGTGTATGTATGTATCTTGTATAGTTAATATAGATTAATCCGTTATACCAGTAGAAGGTATTATTTTGGCTGACTCGATCAATGTTTACTCTACCGTACGGTATAACACTACGGTACCAGCTCAGTAAACAGCCAGCAGCAGACTAACTGCAGTAACAACACAACAATAATATATTGTGTGTTGCTAGCTAAGGTACAGTACTGAACTGTATTTTATCTTAAATATAGCTTCAAACTACACTTGGTTTCAGAATTTATTTTGACCGAATTATATATTGGTACAAACTTGAAAGATCCCATCATAAAAAGCAGCATCCAGCAAGTAGACGGACACCATATTTAGGATAACGCCACTTACGGGTTGTTGTTGCTCATAGTCAGCAGCAAACTGCTAAGAATACGGACGCTGGAATGAAGACCTGCTGCAGCCATATCTCGTACATGGTCTATCACGTTCATGCTAACGTTTTATGAAGGGCTAACCAAATTTGAATGTTTAAAGTGTATGGTTTAACGGCTAACAGTTAACTAGCTTTGCGTAGCGGTCTGTGATGTAGGTATTAAATATGGCGCCGTAGAATTGCAGGACGGGCTCAAGCGCTGACGTCCCTGTCGTATACTGTTAAAGGTACACAACCTGCATTACATAAATATTCATATTGCTTTGAAACCTATTTAGCCACCGTATGTTTGAATGAAGTGCGCCGTTTTGATTAGCTTGTGTACAGTAACAAGTAGTGATGCAGTCACAGTGAGTGGCTATTATGCACTGCAGTGCAGCTGAGGAAAAAGAAAACAAGTGAACGTTCTCCGCGCATGCTCTGTTAATACCAAGCCGCTGAACCTTCTGTCAAAACAGAGGGAAGCAGCACGCTAGCCAGTTAGCCGAGGACGACAAATACATTTCAGCATTGTTTCTCTGGTGGCATTTGGCGACAAAACGTGTATACTTTGTTGAAGGCCACATACCATGACTGAACAATCAGCATTACTTCTTCGAAAGCAATTGGCAGGTAATTCCCATACTGAAAAATAACCCTAGACCTAGCAAAAACTGGGAATGAGCTAAAATTAGCCTTGGGGTTTATTGGCGTAGCTCATCACTGAACAGAATTGGTTGTATCACTACAGCCTAATTAAAATATGACATGTATGTAGGTGGATTATATATATATTACATTTTACAGATACATTTATGAATTTATGATCCAAATTACCTTTTTATTAGATTATTTATTTTGCAATACCAGCCTTGCTAACCGGCTAGCAAGTTCGACATTACTGTAATGTAGTTAGCCAACGTAGCAAAGGAACAAAGGAATAATCAGTACATGGCCCTCTTTCCATGGATGATTTATTCTAGCAATGTATAATGATTCGTGTTCATGTTGTTTGGTAAATTAGCAACTTTTGCCAACAGCGATGTGTGCCAGCGAACACTTTATCAACTGGTTATAAACATATAAAATACCTAACCTGAATGGTGTCAAAATATAGTGCGCATTTACAATGTACAAGGCTAATCTCGTCTACCAGATATCGTTGGTATCACCGCGTTATATTGGCGTTATCAGTAATTAGTGTTGCTTTAGTTTCCTCGATATAGGCTACGTTTAGAATGGCAAGTAGGCCCCATGCTTGCTAACAGCTCACATTATCATTCGCATTTATTTTTAAACAATCTACTGGTCTTTGTATACTTTATGCTGTTTTACATTACAATGTATACATTTCTTTCAGAGCTCAACAAAAACCCAGTGGAGGGCTTTTCAGCTGGCCTGATAGATGATGAAGACATATACAAATGGGAGGTTGTCATCATAGGCCCACAAGACACCCTTTTGTAAGTGAGGAAATTTGTGAATTGCACTAGGTGACTTGCATAACAAGTAATATGCAATACAAATCTCTTAAAAATGTCTGTCCCTATCCTTTTTTTTTTAATGTTGCTCTCCCTAACAGCGAAGGTGGATTCTTCAAAGCGTATCTGACATTTCCCTATGATTATCCACTACGTCCTCCCAAGATGAAGTTTATTACTGAAATCTGGCATCCAAATGGTAAACACAGTATCAGTATCACTAAATATAATCACACATCAGAGGGAACTGTTTTGGGTCAATTTGTTTTATTATTGTGATTTATATATTAATTGTGTTTCTTTTTTTTTGTATGTGTTGACGATATATGCTAAAATAAATATTTCCACTTTTATTTTAAATAATGATGCTGTGACTAATTTGTCCATTCTTATTCACAGTTGCAAAGAATGGAGACGTTTGTATATCGATTCTGCACGAGCCTGGCGAGGACAAGTTTGGCTATGAAAAGCCAGAGGAACGCTGGCTACCTATTCACACAGTAGAGACAATCATGATTAGTGTTATATCTATGCTGGCTGATCCCAACAGTGATTCACCTGCTAATGTGGATGCAGCAGTAAGATCTATTAATTCCACTGAAATTGTAATTGGCCATTTTATCTGAGTAGTCCAACTAATATTAATGTTGTTTTTGTTATTCTTATAGAAAGAGTGGAGGGAGGACCCTAATGGCGAATTCAAAAGGAAGGTGGCTCGCTGTGTTAGAAAAAGTCAAGAAATGGCATTTGATTAAGACTCAATCATTTTTCCAGGGTAAGTACATGAGATCACTTAACCTGAATCTGCTCTACGTGTGATAGGCTGCATACAGAATAAATATTAATTACTGTGTCCTCTTTATCCAGTTAAAGGAAATGCCTTGAGGAAAGTTTTCTGCAAAAGGCTTTTTGCACTTCTTCTTTTGCCAGTCAAAGGAATTGGTTGGCCATTTTTCTGTGAAAGGTTGTCATTAAATGCAAGATGAGCCAATTGGAAAACCCCACCAGCGAAATTTACCTATTTCCCACCTGGAAATGTATATTTTATTTTATTTATTTTGAAAATATAATAATGTAAAATATGTCACTACTGTAAATGAACTTGCTTTTTTATCTGCTGCTGAACAGTTTCTACTTTATACCAGGTTTCTTATGCAATTTAGTGGACAATATAGTGTAAAACAAATGAAAGCCATCAAAAAGTCACTTGTCCTCTTCACTGCATACTTACCAATAATTAGATTAATGTTGGCCCAAAACAACTGTAAAAACAATGTATGTAATGTCAGCACTGTCATTGAATCACTGTTGCCTTTTGTTGTCTCGATGTCCTCCAGGAGATCCTACTCATTCAGGAGTTTCAATGCCTTTTAATTTAGTGCACTGTCTGTTAGGCTAGAAACATTTACCTTTTTTAGTATTTTGTTCCTAAGGAACAGGCACTGGCCTACTCTTAGCATTCAGTTCACTGGTAGGACTGCATACAATCTCAATAGGCTATATTATTTCTAACCACTGCAGGCTGTGGATGTAAATAGAATCACTTGTATTATTTTCACTCCATTTCTAGTATTGCTGACTAATGCTAACAGAAGGCTGGTGCTGACATTTCAGTAGTTTACAGATAGTACATTTACATTGTCTTGATGAAATCCATAGGCTTATAAAAACATTCTGGATAATCAAGATGTCTATTAGTATCTATGTCAACCAGTCTAATTTCACTTTCACGGCAACCACATGTAGTTTATAAAAAAAGTGTTTTGATTGGGTACTGGGCAGTAGACATTTGAGTTTACCTAAACAATGTAAGGATAACAACTTTGAAGAGGGAGATGATGGCTGTTCTGCTTTCGTATAGTTTAACATGGGGAGTTTAAGAACTCCAGCATAGTTTTTAGGCAAGTCACATTTTGTGGTGGTTCATTTGGGTTTTTGATTATTAATAGGTTGGTTATTTATAAAATAATTCACATTCATTTATATGTTGAAGGCTCTATTTAGATTGGGTTATAGGCAACATTTCAGTTCTGATTTAAAGCCTATTTAAATGGAAAGTTATTAATACAGTATGTACACCTTCCGGCGTCTAAAGTTTTATTTTTATTGTCAGACATTAATTGTAAAATATGTCTGGAGTACGGACGGGAAACTAGTAGATTCATACTGTATAGGCATATTCATGAGCTGTGTTACTGACCATTATGTCCTTATGTCTTTGAATCACAGTGCTGTATATGACAATCTGTGACATTGAATGACAGAACTGCGCATGCATATATGCTTGCAGCAGTCAGCATTTAAATAAAATGCCAATAAATTACATAAGTGAATACATCATGTACAGTCAGATTTTGGTAGACATTATTATTGTCATCACATTACTGCTGTTGACATTGTTATAACTTTAGATTTTCTAACCAAGACCTCTGACCGGTGTTCACTGTATTTGCACAGACTCAGTGAGTTTGAAATCTCATTAAGCAATATGCTCTCAAAATGATGTGCCCAGTTAACCAACCCTAACCCCAATGTTAGTTTTTTCGTTTTATGTATAATGCAATGTAAATTGGACATGATGCTCAATAAAGTGTGTAAACTCAAGTAGACTGTGTTTATGTTTCAGTTTAACATCTTAGATGAGAACATGTAGTGGGATCTAATAGATTAGACCTCTGCACTGTAATTGGAACCTAGGGAATCCTATCAGATTTCAGGCCTCTCCTCTCTCAGTAATTGACTACTGCTATGAGGCATTAAAATGTTCTGATACACGCAACCATTCTGTGGCTACAGTACAAGGAATACTGACATTGCACAATGAGAAAACAGGTTACTTTTGAAGAGCATATGAAAAAGGAATACTCCTTTAAACATGAATATGGGCACAAAGTAAGGTAAGACTAACATTATTCATGTATTTAGCAGTTGGATTTGAGGTTTTCAATTGTGCTTTCCCCACCCTTTTTTTTAACATTGCAGTGCTTTATTTTAGGTGTTCAGAATCTGACAAGACCTGCAAGGATGGTAGGTCAAATATGGGCTGACATGATTGCTTTATTATAGTGTCATTAAATTAAATTAAATATTGAGTAGACCTTATGAACAGGGCTATTAAGAAACTGGTTTATAAGAAAAAAATCTAACCAAATCCATTTGGTATATTGATGCTATTAAAACTTGAATGACTTGCCTAGCCTATACCTTGAGTGAATATACAGTAGACTGTACAACAAATATATTTTATTACATTTAACAGCTTTTGAATGCTTACAAAGCGCCCAACATAGCTCAATACAAAGACGACAAGGGGTGAATATCTGTGGTGCCAACCAGCATCTAAAGACAATTAAAATCCCAACATATTCAACCACGGCATCCTTCCTAAAGGTAGGCCTACAGTAGGTTATCTAAAATATTATATTATAGGCTAGTCTACAGTAAATGGCACAGATGCTAATTAGATATATCTATCCAATTATGTATTCCATTCATTACTATTGTGAATTATATAATTTTTGTCAGCATCCAGACCGTACAACAGGACAGAAACGCTACCTTCACAGCATAGCAAGTGTATACAGTACAGAGCACATGAGACAACAGATGAAGAAACACTATCTCAGTGTGCTGCACTCGTGTATCAAACCAGGTGTGCCGACGCTACACAGTTATTGCAAAATCATGGACAGAAGGGAAATCATCCATCTACTGACACTGACATGTAGCCTATATTTGCTAGGACAAAATTCCACAGGTAGACGAAGATATGGACACAACAGTGGCAAATGTATGATCAACATGGATGCTGCTGCTGCAAAAGATTTGGCATCATCAAAATCCCTCGCTCAGAAAAAGTCCGACATGAGCACCGTTAATTCTGGCATGTTTCCAAAAATTGTCAAATGAAAAACTTATATAACATATCTTTCAGTTAACATATTTATTCTTTAAAGACACCGTATATGTATGCCTAATTAATAAAAAACAATGAAATTGACTGTTCACTCTGATACTCTGTAAGTAAAGCAGCTATATATGCCTATTTCCGATGCAATATTATGCATTTTCGAAAATTAAATAAAAAGTTATCACATTTATTTTTTGAAGTTGTTGTAATTTCTCTATGTTTAAATATATTTTTAGAATGGGTAGACGTTTTCAAGCTACGTTAGGCCCGAATATGGGACTCGATGTCTGATGCGCGCGACTGACTATTAATGACGTCACATCGGGTATGCGTTTGGCTCCGAAAAAAGACTTTGCTACAGTAGGCTACTCGTAATTTATCCGCCATTCATCAACAGAACAGATATGAACTGTTTAATGGAAGGAAATTGTGTCAAAGGTAACTATTAAAGCAAATGATATGTAATGAAATTGAATTGAATTTATTCAGTGGTTTCTGTGTAGAATGCGTTTACGTTCAAAAACTTCAACAGGGTAAAGTTGGATACCGTATTTACGGCAGCTAATTTAAACAGTCTGTTGATGTAACCTACGTACGAACGTAGTCCAGGCTACTATGAGCCTACCCCACACACCCCCTACTGTATTTGAGTTATACCGGTTACTACCAAGCACAGGCTATGTCACGTTGTATTTTCTTTTTAAGCATTTGGAAAGGCTATTCATGCCTTATCTCGAATAGGAGATGAGTTGTGGCTGGATCCCACAGTAAAAGGGGTGAGCAACATAAATTGCAATGCAATTCATTTGTGTCTTGTCCACTCATAATCTCACTGTCATACCTGCATTCCATCTCCTTTCTTCCTCTGTCTTAAACTGGTGAAGTTGGCAGTGAGGTCAATGAATTCTTCTCAGTCTGCCTACGGATGCTTTCTCTTCTCCACGCTGTTCTTTCAAAGTTACAGGTTTGGAAGTGGACCAACACAGACCAATGGAATTGTCAAATGTAAACTTATCATGAAGGTAGGCTACAATTCTAGATATGTGAAATACTATGAAACAAAAGGGTTCACAATACAACTTGGACTAACATTAAACATGATGCCATCTATGTGTTGTGTCTGGTATGATGTGATTTTTCCAAGTATGATCAACACAACACGTGATCCTGGACGAACATTAACATTAACCAAACACAGCCCTCTGATATTAGTGTTTTAGGGCTCATATTAATATTTCCCGTTTTAATAATGAACAATATCGTACTGGCAAGCTTTTTGTAAGCATAGACTACCTACCTAGTTAGCAAGATAATGAATTAACTTATACAGCCACACAAATGTAGTTACAGCTAGGAACACATCCTACTTGGCAAAATCACATCGTACATTAGGCCTGCTACAGCTGACTAGTCTGGTCTATGTTTTTTTTGTTTGTTTATTTAGTGTGTCTTGCCACTTTTCCGGTCCTTGACCTCTATTGAGCGTAATGTAGACAGATGTCAGATATCAATCAACACATCTGATGGACTAGTGGTATTCCAGTTTTACTGCAAGCATGGTATGGAAGAGTGCATATATTCCATTATTTGGCTCCATGTTAGAGCAGGGTTTTTTCCCTAGGTTTTTGCACATTGTTTTCATTAAGTTCTGCGAGAAATACAAAAAATACATCTGTGTAATATGTTCAGCCCAGCATGCAAAATCTAATTAGATGTGTTATTAGACATTAGTATCACTAGGTGGCAGTATGCTCCATATAGCCTTTCTCTACTTTTACAGGCATCATTAAAACCCACAACCTGGGATTTCAGGAGAGTGAAGCTTTGCAGGCAGTGTTTCCTTCACACCTCTGTCCTAATATGCTGAAGGCTCAAGCAAGGTTAGCACCTCAGGATATTTGGGTAGCATCACCATTAGTGTCCAGTTATGTGGCACACGGTGTCACACAAATGCACCAGCACACAGTTGAACAGGTTTGGTGGTTGGTACTTGACTGCAGAAACTGCGCAGTACGCTGCCAAGCCTGCAATTTAAACGCCAGACATACTGTAAATTTGTGGCAAATTACTAACTATGACAGCTACTTTAACACAGTGGTTTTAAGCAACAAAAATATATTTAGTTTGCTTTTAATGGTTGACCTATCAGGTGAGATCAATAAAGCAGCCCAATGCAGATTAGCAGGTTGGGAATTCTTTACAATATTGAAAATATTCAATATTTTGAAAAGGTTCAGGTTAGGTTCCGGTTACTATATTTGTATCCGTAGGTAGATGTGTATTGCAAGAATAATCATCATAGTCCTTCTTGACGTATTGAGAAACCACACAGTAGACAAACAGGATCTCTTAAAGTGCCTTGAACAGTACACAACTTTCAGTTTTCACAACTACTAAGGATCATCTACTGGTATTACCCTGATAAATCATACATAATAACAAGTGTTTTATACTCTGCAAATGAAGGGTTGGCCCATGTAAAATTATAAATAATAAAAACATAAAATCCATCAAATAAATTAAATATCATCGGACAAATGATAGATGGATCAAATCAATTTTTATAAACTTTGTTCTACATTTTGGGACCAGAAACCTTCATAGAAGGCATAAGATGAAATTCACTTGCAAAGGGTGGATGCCGTCTTTTAAAATGGATCCAGTTATCCTCTGACTCTCTGATATACAGGAACCCTGTGCTGTGACTCACCAATCAACCTACATTTAGATGGATCTGCCCATATTGCATAAAAGCTATATCTATGTTGACAAAATAATGTGTGTATTAAGACTTTTGTTAATATTAATGGTTGTTGTTCTGCAGACTTCTTGTCGACATGGTGCTGCATTTCCCAGTGACCCAGGATGAAATCACTCTGTCCACAACTCCTCTGAGGGTCCATTTGAGAAATTACTATGAGAATGGGGATGGTAAAACATTTTTTGCCACTCTTACCCTACTGTACTTACTATATGATATTACAGTAATATCATATAGTTTATTGGATATTACAATGTCCAAGGAAACAAATGGACAGGTCAGAAACAAATTATTCAATATTCTAAGTGTTGCTATTCAGAATGCCATGTTTTAATTATTTTCAGTGACTGTAGTTAACTTTCTGTTTTCATAACCAGTAAGGATCATCGTACTGGAATAACCCTGATAAATCAGACCTAAAATAAGTGTTTATTATCTGCAAATGAAGGGTTGGCCCATGTCTGATTTGCTTGTAGACCTTAAGAAGATAATGCATACTGAGATGTCTATAGACCCAAGTGAGTTTGACTGCTACCAGATCGGAGTAGACTCAGACATAACCTACTGTCTAAAGGAGCTGAGGGTAAGCGAGCCACACTTTTGATGTCTTTTTGTTTTGTCACAAGACTGCTGTTTGTATGCAGCCAGTGTGTACACATGCATACACACAAAACATGTAAATGTGTTAATGTCTGGGTTTCATTTGTAAGAGGGCATATTTATGGTTCTGGAATTTTGGCAGTCAAGCGTCATGATGTGCCTGTACTTTCCCCTGTGCTGTGACAAAATGTTATAGCAAAGATCATATGATTCATGACTCATTCGTATCATAAAAATGTAATTGATATGAATGATACATGCATGATGTATCATTGATATGTATAAATTATAGGCTGTATGGCTACAACTGTATGGCTACTGTATGGCTACTATATACCTATACGTATATAGTAGGTAGGTACTGTAGGTATATAGTCAAAATGATGCATTCATTTTTGTTTTCTTTTTGTTAATAGAAATTTGTATTTTTAGTGCATTAATGTCATCATCAGATTATTACCTACAGGTAAATGGCAGCATTGCAATGGTTAAAGAAGCAAATATATATCGGGTTGACTTCCAGTTCCTACCCCCCTACTGACCAGTTTCATTGATTGGTCAGTAAAATTTTATTTTGGAGAAATGTCTGTACATTAGTGCCAGGTTGCCAATTATTAGTCATTAGCCAATGAGACTTGAGCTGCAATAACACCCTCAAGTCTTGGAATGTTTCTTATGGGCACCCTGGTGTTAACTTCTTCACTTGCCAGTCCAGTCTTGAAGAGCTTCATTCCACTGCCTTGCTTGACGTTTGGTTTGGCAACTAAATCATGAGCCAGGATTAAAATTATCATGAAAAATTATTCATGTTTCTTGTCTTTTTGTAGACCCTTTGTGTCTTGGGTTGATGGGTACCTATACACCAGCATTTATCAAGCATGACAAAACAATTGCCATCTTTGGAATATATGTGAACCTCTTCAATCCTAACAGGTGTGTTTATCAGTCAACTTCTGCACTATGTTTTGTTATTGTTTGTAGGGATTACTGTCCTTTGCAGAGTCACATGGCCTGCCGGTGTCTATCCGTTTCGGTGCAGCAGGAAAGTAAGTCTCTACGAGGTTGTGATCAGGTTGAGTGCCTTTAACATCTCCGGTTCCAGTGGATAAGGTCAGTCTTTATAGACACCAAATTAGACCTCCAGAAAGAAGAGCATGGTCACACCATACACCAGCCATATGTGGTACTATATATGTTAGCTAGAAATATTGACTAAAATACTTAATAAAATATTGAATTATGAAATCCATCAGTGAAGGTGTACCAACCGTAATAAACATTTTTCTTTTCCTCGTTATTCTAATCACTGCAGATATCCATAGAAATATATTGTTGTCTATAGACCTGTGTGCTTCAGTGTGGAGGACATGGTCTTGGAAGCCAGTGTGGTGTTGGCTACTCTTATGGACCTTGAGAGCAGGGGTCCATTTCAGGCTACAGAGGCTAAGGCCCCTGCAACACCCATGTAAGCCACACTATATCTACATTGCTGCAATGTGGCAATATTATTGTGAAAGTTACAATTACAGGGCAGGGTTAATACATGGTGTATAATGGTCTCCAGTTGATTAGAAAAAGCCACATTCTGTTTATATGTGAAACAGTACAATGCACACACCCACCCACATGCTTATGAGAATGTGCATGCAGGACATATGCAGTGTATATGTTTATTAACATCCATGGTCACTTTGACATCAAAAATAATTCCACAATATTTCTTTAATTAGCAATTTGCACATAATGTCATGACCTGTGCCTAATGCTACCACCATAGATAAGGGTATTATTATTTCTCATGTTAAAGGTCTCATCTGGGTTTTTTTTCTTTCTCTTAATTACATCACAATTAAAGCCTCTGTACCCCTGGTTTCTCATGTCTATAGTGACATAGTAATAGAGGCTAAAATGGAATCTTGCCAGAGAGCTCTACCTGAGCTTTCATTTTGGTGCAGTTTGCCCTCACTGGCTTTTGCAAGGGTTGTTGATGTGCTTCAGTATCAGTCTTGTGTCTGTAACAGAGGAAACTGTATATGGGTCAAGTCCAGGGTGACATTCTCCACCCCACACTAACCTGCTTCTCTATTCTGCTGATGTCAGTGTGTGAGGCTCTGTTTGTGTAGCTCTCTCTGGTGTCCTGCCCTCAGGAGCTTTTAGACTAGTCCCAGCTGGGGTGGTGAACATCTGGGGAATTAGTAGCCTAGTACCCTGGCACCCAGGGACAATTAACAATGATATGGTTAGCTGATTTTCACTGCTATATGCACTCCTCCGACTTCAGCCCACAAGCGAATCTTTCAGGCCCAGTATTGTATATCACTTGTCAAATAAATCATTAATGCTGTGTGTGTGAGTTTGTATAGGCAAATGTTTCTGTGACTCAACACAGAGTAACTCTTTAAAAATATCATCTTTCAGGGCAGGCCTTGTTTAACCAGAACCAGAAGTTGTTTGGGGGCAATTCAAAACCAGCTTGTTCTGTTCTCCTGCACTATTGTGTTTTCTCCCCCTAATATGGTGATCTGATACAGACATGTGCATCTCAATAAATTAGAATATTGTGTAGAAGTTCAGTAATGTCAATAATTCACAAAGTGAAACTCATTTCTATCGTGGATTAATTACATATAAAGTTATATAGTTCAAGCCTGCATTTGTTTTAATCTTGTAGATTACGGTTTACGGATCATGAATACCCACAAATTCAGTACGGTACCTCAGAAAATTCTAATTTTGTGAAATGTGCAATATTGTAGACTGTAATTGGTCTCTCAGTCCAGTTCAGTGGGCTTCACAATCATGGGAAAGACTGCTGACTTGACAGTTGTGCAGAAGACAGTCATCGACCCCGTCCACATTGCTAAAGAAGCTGGCTGTTCACAGAGTGCTGTATTCAAGCATATTCATAGAAAATCAAGTGGAAGGAAAACGTGCACAAGCAACAGGGATAACTGGAGCCTTTAGAGGATTGTCAAGCAAAGGCCATTCAGATATTTCGGGGAACTTCCCAACTGGACTGGACTGAGGCACGAGTCAGTGCATCAAGAGCCACCACACACAGACATATCAAGGAAATGGGCTAAAACTGTCGCATTCCTCGTGTCAAGCCACTCCTGATGCAGTAATTCATGCAAAATGAGCTTCAACCAAGTAGGAGTGCTTGTACACGAACATAATTTTCAGAAGGCCGACATGTCTATTAAAACAAAATTTTTCACTGGTCTTATGTCAGTCAAATTTTTTGAGATACTGAATTTGGGGTTTTCATTAGCTGTAAACTGTAATAATCAAGATTAAAACAAATACAGGCTTGAACTATTTCACTTACCATAGTGGTCCGCTATTACAAGCTAAATGTAAGATAAGAGCGCTTTCACACCTGGCTCGTTTAGAGCAGTAACTGGAGCATTTCCCCCCCAAGATTGGTTCGTTTGGGCATATGTGAACACAGCAATCGCACTCTGTTTCGGAATAAAGACCGTTTAAAGGGGACCTCGGCGCATTTGCAATCGAACTCTTTAGAAGTTCGTCTGCAGTGAGAACGCAATCGGCCCAGTGAAGCGGGACGCTAGTGCAATGCGCGCTCTCATGGAATTATGTAGAAAATGTAGTTTAAAAAAAATGTGTTGTAAAGAAAAGTTAATTCTTGCATGAGGTGTTACTATGGCGTTAGTGTAATGTTTTGTTCCACTTTAAATGTTGACATGTGAATACGAAGCAATCCCAGCGACGTGCGCAAAATGTTTATCGATTCAGATCCTGATTCGGAACAACACAAAGGTAGGTGTGAAAGCGCCGCTCTTATCAACAAAGCCGCAGCACTGCTTTGCTTCACAATGCATTTCAACGTGTGATGCGCCGCCGCGGAGGACAGCGGAGTGATACTGTTTTGATTTGAGCTCGAATTTAGAAAGAATGACTGACCCTGCCTTTAATCCACAGCATAATGTATATGAGTTTCACTTTGCCATTTGAATTTCCATTAGAGAATGAGTATTATGTTTAGGGCAGGATGCAGACATCATCTCTACCTCCCTCTCCCCGTCAAATGTACTGGAACACATGCCAGGATGATAAGTTCACAAGGCTCTGTGGCAACCCACATACTCATACTCATCGTTTTATCAAAGCAAACTGATATGATGAACATTAGTTGCACTGAAGTTCTCTGTTAATTTAATAACACATACCATCTGTAAATTTGTGAATATAGGAACGGTCTATGTAGGGTGCTTGTGCTTAATGTATATAGGCTAGCAACTGTGTCTGCTTTCAGGTGTAGGGATGCTGCTGTCCTCGCCAAGGCCAATAGCAACACACCCCAGGTCAGGACTGTGACCGAGCTAGTGGCATCAAGCCAGAGAAGCCCATTGATGTACCAAACAGCCTTGATCAGTCCATTGACTGGACATGGCACGCTCCAAGTCCCCAACAAGGAGGCACACAGCGTCATCAACACTCCTGCCTGCTCCATGGTAACAGTAGCACAGTCTCCCTTGTGCTTTCTTAAGTTGCAGATGGATCTGCCCTGTGTGTTGTAGTATCTCCACTGGAAGCGGGGCTGCTCAACTGATAATAGGGTTTCACTTTTACCTTAAACTAGACTCTAGTCCACATTACTATAATGCCTTACCATACCAGCTGGATTATTTATTGTTTATCCTGCTTTTGTGTTTATCTCTGTCTATTTTGGGGCAATATTCTGTTGCATGACAAGGTCTTTGAATGAAAGTTTACTTTTTCAAGTAATGTTTCTGCATTTTCACTGTAGTGGTAGAAATCACTTTAGGTAAATCTTTTTCCATGGTCTTGAGGTCTTAAAATAAGAACGTATTATACAAATGTAAATTGACCCATGATTGTTTGGTCCTAGTTCCGCTGCCTCCTGTTTGGGGCCTTGTCCACACAGGACCATGGAGCCAGTGCGGCTATGGTGCCAGTCCTGGCTTGTTCCAGTGACACAGAGGAGGATGGTGAGAAAGCGGTTGAAGAAATCTCCTAACTCAAGCCCTTCTTCAGATGTTAGAATCCTTCATTTACATGTTTGTATTTTGCATGAAAGATACTACTGGTTTTCCTTCAGATATGTTGTATTCATGATGTTTTAAAACTATATTTGGCAGTTGTTGGAAATGGTGTTTTGAGTAACTTGACGCTTTCATTTCACTATGTTAAAATAAGAAGATCCAAATAAACTGTACAGGACATGAGCATGGAGATGCCACATTTGTGCAGATAGGAACTTGTACTGCACGGATGACTGCTGCTGAGGAATGTGGACCTAATCAGAAATTGAATGGGGTGTCCAATTCAATATCACATTTCTCGTGTCACAAATCCAAATGGCCAGAGTTCATAGTAAGGTAATCTCTCTCTTACTCAATGTAGGCTTACAACTTTAGTTGATAGACAATGTGAGAAAGTTTAACCTCAAGCAACAAACAATTGCAGGCTAGGAAGAATTCCTTGGCAAATATAAAGTGATCCGTCTTGCCGTAAAGTAAAATGAACCCAGTTAAATAAATACAATATTCTTTATTTAAATATTGCAGAACGTTTAAAACATTTCTTACTGAACTTGCATTTTCATTAATAAATGTTACACCCAAAATATATACTGTATAGACACATGCAGCTCTGGCTGTTAAAGTTGGAGGATGGAGTTGAATGATATAAAACAGGCACTACCATGTCTGAAACAAGACAAGGTAGCTAAAGATGATGGTACCAGCTATCTGGTAGGATTGCTTTATGCTGTTAAGGCTGCTGGGATTGTCCGTGTTGTCAAAATTGTTAGAAATCACACTTTGACCCACAATAAGCAAACGCTGCACTCTGCTGGGCCAGTTGGCTTGCTTCATCTAAAGTAGCTGCACCTTGCAGGGCAATGCGGCAAGGGAACATTGTGCACGTCTTTAAAAGAACACGTGTTCCCCCACCCACATAGTACATGCCACAACTATAACTAAGCCATCTCCTTTAGAACATGGCAGACAATGAGAAGGCATTGAGAACAAATTCTTTCTATTGTGTAGCGGAGGTTATCTTTACTCGAAGTCTCCCATCAACGAGACAAAAGGAAAAAAATGGTAATAAAAGACCCACTTAAGACACCAGCACATATTGGGGAATGACTATGTAACAGTTTGAGGCTCTGTACGTCAGTACCCGGCCCACAGTAGGGCTTAATGAAACAATAACTATGCACACTGATGCCAGAATCAATAACCTCTGAGACAAGGCACAGTTATGCTCTGAACATTTCATAGGGAAGATATTAACTGTGAGTTGGATAAATGCATGCATATAGTGCAAATCTGTATGACAACCATTTTTGCCCAGAGAATGCTTAAGCTGCATTGACCTGGGAAAAGGGATGAACACGTTTCTAAAAGGTACTCTGATAGAGCAAACAGCCTATAACCTGACAGGTTCAGGTACAAGAGTACTTTTTGGACACCAGACCACGTTCACTGTATTCCAGATATGATGCTCCCTCATTTGTGCATTTCTTTAAGGCTGTACTGCCAATACAGCCCAGTGGATGTTGACAGCCATGTGTACCCATCTCATACACATCCATTTATTATTACACATCTGACACACAACAGACATTAAGTTAGACTGTAAACAAGCACCTTCACTCCACACATTGTACTATCCATTCACAATCATGTCTTGAGCAGCTGTGAGCTTAAAGGGAGGGCATCAGTCTGTTACAATTGTGTATTTCCACAGGCTTGTTTTGTACTTCATAACATTCCCATTCCTGCAAACATGAAGTAACAAGTTTTGTGCAAGATGTTCATTGATAGAAAAAGCAATTACTGCCATTCATCATTAAATCGATCCTCAACCTTGACCAACATAAAAACAAAAGTAATTTGCTCCCTTTCTTAGACATCTACCATAGACATTCCAACAACAGCGGTTATATATTAACCATGAGCCCAAGCACCTGCATATACGGCCCTTTGACTAACCTGGTGGTGAAAACATAGTTTGGAACCATTTATTCCACACTGTGTAGCCTGATGATTCAGCCCTAATGCTATGCTGCCTGGGATTACTCCCTCATCAATGAGACGCCTGGCCTGATGGACTGGTCAATTCCCCGTCCACAATCCAGTACCAAGTGTTTGGACTGCAACAAACATTTGCTATGCTCCAGAACCTCCCTCCAGGGACAAAAACTGTAACCCGACAAGAAGGCTCTGTCTCCAAGGAGCTGAGAAGTAACGTTTATCCGTGGAAGTAGTATTACCCAGTGATGAGACACCGCAGCCATACCGTGGAAAACGCATCCAGAAGCCCCCTTCCATTACTTGTTCACGTTTCATCTGTTGAAACGTTGTGAACCAGTTTATTAGAGAACGGGGGGTATGTGAGAGTCTGTGAGGCTTGTCAGTAGGGGCTATGGCAACCTGGCCAAACCACATCAGTCCATTCTTCTGTCCAGCAGGAGTCATGGTGGTTTCGCCAGCAGCCTCTAGTCGGTGTACTCCGCTACTATCGACAGCAACACTGTGATGTCATCTGGCTTTCCTCCTGAGGGGGAAGGAATACATAGCATGGGCGGCATTTTCACCAGGCCCCCGAGGGGTTCTGTGATTTCAAGAATGTGAGATATTATTTAATCTTTATTTTACAATTTGTCTTAATATATTCTTAATGATAACATTTGTCTCATAAAACCTGTAACATAACACCCAACAAAATAAAATTAGACCCTACTTGTTTTGATATTGTTGAATATTATGGTGTTTTCATGACTCAATTCTCATTGCCTGTCCGTTACCAGAAATCAATTGCCCTGTCCTTCACATCTGACAAAATAATATAATCCTTAAATTTGTAAATAGCTAGATTACAAGATTTGCTCACCCCTAATAAAATCATAATAATGAATAAATAAATATAAATTATACATAATATACTGTATATACACATAACACATTACACAATACAACATTACCATGATATTAAATGACGCACTGATGGAATGAGTCACTTATTTAGGGAGGTCACATAAAATTCTTTCCAAATGTTAAAACATGAAATATTATTTATGTCAACTTGGCACTGCCTGTGTAACCTAGCCTTGGTAGAAGTCCAAAAGTGCCATGCAGGGCCTCCACTTGTTCCAAGTGGAGTAGAGTTGACACGCATACCTCGTACATTCAGCCCGTTATCACAGGCGAACTGTGCAAAGGGTGACATGTAGTTTGGGTCGTGTGCGAGGACGTGGGCCTGCTTGGCGATGCTCCTGGCCGTCTGCTCGATGCTCTCATAGTTGGTGTTCTGACGACAAACACACAAACACGTCATGCTACGATGCCATTCCCAGTAGGCCTTTGACGTGTTCATCTCCATCTTGACTTTACCTTGAGTTTATTGAGCTCCTGCAGGATCATGTAGTCGGGCATGTTGTCAAACAGGCCGTCGGTGGCAGTGAGGATGATGTCACCCAACTGGACGTCGAAGGACGAGCTGTCTGCAGCATCAGGGCTGGCAGACAGACAGACAGACAGACAGACATTACATTCAGAGCATGGGCAGAGCCTGGACGCACACAAGTCAAGGTTCTGCCTCAGCACCAATGTCACTTTAAACACTTACTGTGCCTTTCTCACTCTTTGCCATTAGAGTGCTTCCGATAGCAGTCATAAGTATTATGCACGTCTCAATGGAAGCATTTAATGCCATCTGGACTAGCAGATGAGTGTGTAACAGCATTACCTAAAAGTGCTCAGATGTGTATGAAAAAAAACTGGGCATATCCATTTGTGTGCAGTCATCTCACTTGTACTGACAAACACCCAATACTGCAGACGTATGATGAGTAAATACAGTAGTGGTCACATGGTTGTGATGGAAAGTACACTATGCTCCTGTGAGCCCCCCCCCCCCAAAGTAATCATGCCATGGTGAAGTTCATATGCCGGTGTCAAATTCACTTCTTCGAAGGTGCCCTTAATTCTCCAGTGTGGCTTCCAAAACCTCCTATTCACCCGGAGCTGGCCCATGCTGCTGGAATGCTGCTCAAATCATGAGCAAGACCTGTGGCGGCAAAGCGCACCACCCGTCAACGTCTCATACCTCTCCAAAATTTACACCATGGAAACTAGAGAACGCAGGCTCACCGTTATGTCCTGAGGACACCGTGTGAGGACAGTGAGTGCTGGCTTCTCCCTGTACTGCATGCACGGCCATGTTGCAGGCAGCAGCAGCCATTGTGGGTCCAGAGGCACGCAGCTCGTGATCGTCTTACAGTTCATCTTTCAGATTCAGCCAAAACACGCGAGGGGCTCAAAATAACTCCGTCGCCACACCCCCTCCCCCAACCCCATTCAAGATCAAAGAAGAGAAAAGCACTGAGAGCTTTTAAGCCCAGATCAGCGGGAGGAACTTTGACCCTGTCTGTGCTAGCTGCTAGCGAGAGATCTCGCAAGGACTCCATTCCCTCACGCTGTGCTACAGATGCCCGCACACAGGCCTGCTCTGATCAACCAATCAGAGCAGGACGCTACATTCACATGGCGCACCATGGCGCATCCTATGAGCATCCTATGACACCCTATGGGCTTTTCCCCCCAGCAGACTCTTAGCTTTAAGCCATTAGGGCTGACCTGTCGCTCAGGACGTCCCCCTCTGCCCCCGGGGGAGCGATGGACAGCTGGAAGGGTGTGTTGAAGTAGTGCTGCTGCTCGTCTGAGCGGTGGACCACCTCTCCTCCGCGCACCACCAGAAAGCCAGAGTCACCCAGGTTGGCCGTGTGCAGCTGGTGGCTCTGCCGGTCCAGAACCACGATGCACGCTGTGCTGCTGCCTGGTGGACGCACACACACACACACACACACAGAGAGAACATCCCACATATGACACAGCCAATCTAATCTCACAAGGTTGATTAGCATGGTTACACTTAAGATACTATCTGTATGGAACACTGGGATGAAGTACAACGAGTTCTAGGAGGGATGCTAAAAGGGAAACCTGATCCACTGTGGTGCATAGAGCGTGTAGCCAGCCAGCCAGCCACACCCTGCTGGTGAATCATCTGGCCCACCACAGACTGCAGTCTGGCAACAACCTTCAAACCCCCTCACGCTCTCTGACTCACTCCATTCAGCCTCTGGTTCCTCTGCCACAATACAATTAAAGCAGGCCTGTCCTGAGAGGACAAGGACATTCCCCTCTGCTATGACGGAAGGGCACAGCACGCTGTTATTTTCCACTATGGTATATGTGATAGCCTGGAAAAACACTGACTCTAAACAGACCGCCTCCCACTTTTTTTTGTTGGTCCACCAAAACATGTATCTGAACGCTACATGTTGCTGCAGGCTTCACTCGCTGGAAAGTGAAGGAAAGACGTACTGGAAATGAGCGGAATGGGGGTAACGGAGGATTTGGGACATTCCCAGGCCTTCTTAATGAGACTGGGCTGTTCTCTGAGTCATGGAGCGAAGAACAGGCCAAACACACTGAACTACATGGACAGAATGGAAACAAACATCCTAGCCCTAAACAGTGCAGCAAAAGCCAAACCACACCAGGAATGTATTGTTGCAGGCAATTAGCCTATGACTTTACACACCATTTACACCTGGTCTTACCTTATACCACCACTCAGTACACTAAAGTCTAGTCCCTTACAGTAGTGTGAAAACACATAGTTGATAGAGGTGGCTACTGTGACATTGCAGGACATGCATGCAGGCCTACAAAGCTAGATCTGTGTAATATATCTGATTATAGCGGTGCAGTTTAAGGATGATTGTTCTGTTGAGTTAGTTTGAGAGCTGGTAGCAGGATTAATTGTTTATACAAATGTATTCATTAAAAAAAATCTATCAGAGAAAGACATTATTTTTAATTACACATTCATCAGTCTGGGAAGCTGTTAAAAGTATTTGTTAGCCCTGTCAGTGCCAATAGGCATGCATTAAATCATTAGCAGGCAAGTGGATCACCTTCTACTAATCACAACAAGATGGTGATTGGGATGATTGGACCACCAATCAGAACCATGAGCATATGAAGGTATAGTCACTGTTACTTCTCTCACCTAGCAGCGGCACCTTGTTCTGCAGCAGCTCATAGTAGCTAGTGGTCAGTACTCCCACAGGGTTACTAGGCACAAAGCGACCTTCTTTCACCAGCCGCTCACATGTCTTCATCAGAGTACCTGAAAACTGGGATGGGTCCACGCCATAGTCACGCCAACCTCCCACGCCATCTGCTATACCTGGCAGCAAACAAACAGAACACAGGTTGGCTTTGATGGCAAACAGAAGAACTATTAAAGGACATTTTTATAAAAAATGTTTGCTCCCCCCCCCCCCCCCCCATCTCTCGGAAGTACTTTTATAGGCGTCTTATCTGAACTCAATCTACCAAAAGTAAACATAACATTTTGCATCTTTAAATAAAACAAAAAGCATTGAGACTACTTTAGCACACCACTAGTAGGCCTAGTTATTGTGCATAGTGCACCTGGTTTAAAATGACCTACAGTAATAAAATACCTACATATTGTGTATAGTAATATAACTATGATGACTGCAGAAAACCGTAAGGCGGTTTTAAAGTTATTATTCTATTATCCATCCATCCATCTTCATCCGCTTATCCGGAGTCGGGTCGCGGTGGCAGCAGCTTCAGCAAGGGACCCCAAACTT